>JAQZBX010031776.1:0-26155 GCA_029593785.1 Cabassous unicinctus
AGTTTGGGTAGGATAGACATCTTGATGATGTTTAGTCTTCCTATCCATGAACAGGGAATATTCTTCCATTTATTTAAGTCTTCTTTGATTTCCTTTAACAGTGTTGTGTAGTTTTCTGTATATAAGTCCTTTACATCTTTAGTTAAATTTATTCCTAGGTATTTGATACTTTTAGTTACTATTGTAAATGGTATTTTTTTCTTGACTTCCTCCTCAGATTTCTCGTTATTGGTGTATAGAAATGCTACTTATTTTTTAGCATTGACTTTATAGCCTGTGACTTTACTGAGCTCCTTTATAAGTTCTAGAAGCTTTGTTGCAGGAAGCGGGTGTGGCTCAATGGATAGAGCTCCCGTTTACCATATGGGAGGCCCCGGGTTCGCTTCCCGGGGCCTCCTTGTGAGGGCAGGCTGGCCGGCCTGCGTGGCGCAGCGGGCTGATGCAGCAAGACCTCACAGCAGGAAGCGGGTATGGCTCAATCGATAGAGCCCCCGTTTACCATGCGGGAGGCCCGGGTTCGCTTCCCGGGGCCTCCTTGTGAGAGCAGGCCGGCTGCGCGGCGCGGTGGGCTGATGCAGCAGGACCTCACAGCAAGGGGGAGATAAGCAGACATGGAAGAAACACACAGCGAATGGACACAGTAAAACACAAGCAGCAAGGGGGAGATAAATAAATAAATAAATAAAATCTTTTAAAAAAAAATAGAAGCTTTGTTGCAGATTTCTCAGTGTTTTCTATGTATAGGATCATGTTGTCTGCAAATAGTGAAATTTTTACTTCTTGCTTTCCAATTTGGATGCCTTTTATATCTTTTTCTTGCCTCAGTGCTTGAGAAAGTACTTCTAAGACAATGTTAAATAGGAGTGGTAATAGTGGGCATCCTTGTCTTGTTCCCGATCTTAGAGGGAAAGCTTTTAGGATTTCACCATTGAAGATGATGTTAGCTCTGGGTTTTTCATATATACCCTTTATCATGTTCAGAAAGTTTCCTTCTATTCCTGTCTTTTGCAGTGTTTTTATCAGGAAAGAGTGCTGTATTTTGTCTAATGCTTTTTCTGCATCTATAGAGATCATTATGTGATTTTTTTCTTTCAATCTCTTTATTTGGTGTATTACATTGATTTTTTTTTCTTATGTTGCGCCATCCTTGCATACCAGGGATGAAACCCACTTGGTCATGGTGTATAATTCATTTGATATGTTGTTGAATGCGATTAGCAAGCATTTTGCTGAGGATTTTAGCATCTAGGTTCATTAGAGAGATTGGTGTGTAGTTTTCCTTTCTTGTGGCATCTTTGTTTGGCTTTGGTATTAGGGTAATGTTGGCATCATAGAATGAGTTAGGCAATGTTCCTTCTACTTCTATTTTTTTGGAAGAGCT
Source organism: Cabassous unicinctus (assembly GCA_029593785.1). NCBI lineage: Eukaryota > Metazoa > Chordata > Mammalia > Cingulata > Chlamyphoridae > Cabassous > Cabassous unicinctus. The sequence goes on from JAQZBX010031776.1 coordinate 1,382, forward strand.
TAAGCAGGATTGGTGTTAGCTCTTTCCAAAGTGTTTGGTAGAATTCACCTGTGAAGCCTTCTGGTCCTGGGCTCTTCTTAGTTGGGAGGTTTTTGTTGACTGAGTCTATCTCTTTACTTGTAATTGGACTGTTGAGTTCATCAATTTCTTCTTTCCTCAATGTAGGTTGCTTATGTGTTTCTAGGAATTTGTCCATTTCCTCTAAATTATCATTCCTGATGGCATATAATTTTTCAAAGTATCCTCTTATGATATTCTTTACTTCTGTGGGGTCAGTGGTGATATCCCCTTCCTCATTTCTTGTTTTGTGTATTTACATCTGCTCTCTCTTTTTCTTTTCTTTCTGGCTAACAGTTTGTTAATTTTATTGATCTTCTCAAAGAACCAGCTTTTGGTTTTGTTTATTTTTTTTAGTGCTTTCTTATTTTCTATTTCATTTAGTTCTGCTCTAATCTTTGTTATTTCCTTCTTTCTACTTCCTTTGGTGTTAGTTTGTTGTTGTTTTTCCAATTCCTCCAGGTGTGTAGTTAGGTCTTCAATTTTAGCTCTTTCTTCTTTTTTGATATATATGCATTTATGGCTATGAATTTCCCTCTCAGTACAGCTTTGGCTGCATCCCATAGGTTTTGATATGTTGTGTTGTCATTTTCATTAGTTTCAAGGTAGATACTGATTTCTTTTGAGATTTCCTCCTTGACCCACTGTTTGTCTAAGAGTGTGCTGTTTAACTTCCAAATCTTTGTGCTTAATCTGGTTCGTTGGCCCTTAGTGATTTCCAATTTCATTCCATTGAGTTAAGAGAAATTACTTTGTATAATCTCAATCTTTCTGAATTCATTGAGAGTTTTTCTGTGGCCTAGCAGGTGGTCTGTCTTGGAGTATGATCCATGTGCACTAGAGAAGAATGAATATCCTGCTGTATTTGGGTGTAGCGTTCTGTATATATCTATTAGGTCCAGATCCTCTAATGTATTATTCAGAGTCTTTGTTTCTTTATTGATTCTCTGTTGAGATGTTCTTTCTAATGGTGATATAATGGTGTATTAAAGTCCCCCACTATAATTGTAGAGGCATTTATGTCTCCACTTAGTCCTTCCCATGTTTGCCTCATGCATTTTGAGGTCCTCTCATTAGGTGCATAAATGTTTATGATTGTTCTTTCTTCTTGAAAGATTACCCCTTTTACTAATATATAGTGTCCATCTTTGTCTCTTACAGTAGTTTTGCATTTAAAGTCTATTTTGTCCAATATTAGTATAGCTACTCCCACCCTTTTTTGGTTGTTGTTTGCTTGTAAAATTGTTTTCCAACCATTCACTTTAAGCCTCTTTGAATCCCTGGGTCTAAGGTGGGTTTCTTGTGGACAACATATAGATGGGTCATATTTCCTTATCCATTCTGCCATTCTTGTGTCTCTTGACTGGTGAGTTTAATCCATTAACATTCAGTGTTATTACTCTCAAAGAATTTCTTACATCAGCCATATTTTCTTTAGGTTTATGTATGTCATATGTTGTTTTTATTTCTCTTTTTGTCTTTTTAGTTGTTCTTACACTCTCCTCCAACTCTCTCTCTCCTGTTTTTTTCCTTTCAACCTGTAGAACTTCCTTTAGTATTTCTTGAAGGGCAGGTGTCTTATTGGCATATTCTTTTAATTTCTGTTTATCTGTGAATATTTTGAACTCTCCATCATTTTTGAATGCCAGCTTTGTAATTCTTGGCTGGAAGTTTTTTTTCTTTGAGTACCTTGACTATGTCATACCACTTTCTTCTTGCCTTCATGGTTTCAGATGAGAAATCAGCATTTAATATTTTCCCTTGTATGTGATGGTTCTCTTTTCTCTTGGTGCCTTGAGTATTTTCTCTTTGTCTTGAGCATTGGACATTTTGACAACTATATGTCTTGGAGTAGGCTTGTTAGGATTTATTCTGTTTGGGGTCTGCTGTGCTTCCTGTACATGTACATCCATCTCCCTCAAAAGGTTTGGGAAGTTTTCAGCCATTATTTTCTTCAACACTCCTTCTGTTCCCTTTCCCTTCTCTTTTCCCTCTGGGATGCTTATAATGCATATGTTTGTGCATTTTGTGTTGTCATTTAAATCCCTAAGTCCCTGCTGGGTTTTTTCTGTCTTCTTATCTATGTGTTCTAGATCTGTTTGATTTCACATGTACTGTCTTCCACATCACTAATTCTTTCTTGTGCATGTTCAAATCTGTTTTGTGATTCCAGTATTTTTTTGATTTCTTGGATTGTGCCATTCATCACCATCATATCTGTTATCTTTTTATGTATGTTTACAATTTCTTCAGTTGTTCTCCCAGTGTCTTCTTAATATCCTTAATCTCTTCCTTCACTTCATTGAGTTGGTCCATGATATTTGTTTGGACAGCTTTGATTAATTGTTTGATATTCTACATCTCTTCCTGGGTTTTAGTTTGTTCATTGGACTGATCCATGTCTTCCTGTTTCTTAGTATTGTTAGTAATTTTTTTGTTGCCCTCTGGTCATCATTTATCTTGATGGGTTTATTCAGTTGATTAGCTCCTCTCTCTGCTCTAGAGTTTTGTTTAGCTGTTGGTTTTGTGTGTGTGTTAAGTTTTCTCTTTGACACTTTGTTCTTCTTGTTCTATTTCCTTGCTGTTTTCTATGTTCCCTTGAAGGAAGAAGATTAGGGCCAGAGAAATCGAGAGAGGTCAGAAAAGAAAAAGGATAATAGAAATAACAATAAAAGTTAGAAGAGGGGCCGTATAAGACTTAGTAAAATGAATATTTAGCTCATGTAAGCAGTGTAGAGTTATAGGAATAAAAAAATGGAGTACCTACAATGAAATGGGAAACCAAATAGAGAAAAATATGTAGAATGATATAAAAGGCCAGAACGATGAGGAGAGAGAGAAAGAGAAAAGAAAGGACAGAAAGAAAAACTTTAATAAAAAAAGAAAAAAAAGGGAAACAGAGTAGACAAGATATAAATGAAAACCAGTGAAGCTGAGGACTAATAAAAAAATGTGGAATGTAAGCACCATAGCAGAAAGCAGAAGATAGAAAGATGAAGGAAGGAAAAGAGATAGCATTGGTAGACAAAATCAGTATACACAGAAAATGGGAAATCAAGGAAGGAGAAGCACAGCAAAGAAGAAACAAGTTAGCAGCACATAATTAAAAAAGGGGGCGGGTGCGGAAAGAGGAAAGAAAAACAAGAAACAAAATAACAACAACAACAACAACAGAAAACCCAAACAAACACACAAACAAGCAAACAAAGCTAAGGAAGAACAGCATTCCTTCTTGGACCCTTGTTCATCAATCAATTACCCTGCAGGCTTCTCTCTGCCGGTTTTGAGGTGGGTTTTAGTGAGTAAACTAAGTTAAAAAAATTTTTTTAAGTAATTTTTTTTTTTTTTTTTTTAGAAAAATTAGGACCCCAAAGAAGCTAATACAAAAATAATGTCTATGTTTCTCCTGTCCTACGGTATCAGCTGGATGTTAGATATCCCTGTGGATCGCCACTCTTAGAGGAGTTGGGCATTGAACCAGGGACCTCACACATTCAAGGCAGAGATTCTTCCACTGAGCTACCCCTCCAACTGGGTCAGTCAGCTTTTGAGAAATCTGTTCAGTCATTCTTCCCTGGGCAGATTTTACTCTCCTGGGCAGCTAGATTCAGCAGGCTGTATGAGCAGAGACCCCCTCCCCTCTCCTGGTCAGGTTGAGTTCCCTTTTGAAATTCAAATGGGACCCTGATGACTGAGTTAACCACACCAAAGTGATTTTTCAAGCCTCTTCTGGACCACCCCCTCCTCCCAGAGGACCCTAAATAGGCTCTTGAAAACTTATTAAGTTCTTCCCACTGCCTGACTCCCTTGGGGGAGTTGAAATTCTGATAGTCCTCATCACGGAACTATTAAATTGTTTGACTCCTTCCTCTCTCAAGCCAAGCCTCTGTATCCCAGGGTGGTTAGGTAAATCAGGCTTCCTCAGCAGATTCACCTCTCCCCTCAGCCTGGTGCCACTTTGGGCCAGGTGGTGTGCTCCTCTAAGCTCAAGGGGGTCCAGGCAACAAAACCGACAGAAATGAAACCCTTCTCTGCCCCCTGCCAGAACCCTCCCACTCTCGGAGAATGCTCCCTCTCACCGGGTGACTGGCGGGAGTCGGGACTCACCCTGTCTCTTTGTCCTGAGGTTGGGGCTTAGCTGTCCGTGATCTCCACGGGGCTAAAACTCACAGTTTTATCTTGAGCAATATTTCTCCCTGTCCAGCTCCCTCCAGATCAATGCCCCAAAGGCTCCCATTCCGTGGGCTCCCAGAACAGCTCACTTGGGCTGGATCCTGTCCCCAATCAGCCATCCCCTGCGAGAGAGATGGTGAGTTAAACCGATGCCAGCTTACCTCAGATCCCTTATGATACTCTGATTTCTGTGGGCTCAGTGGTGATATCTCCTTCTTCATTTCTTATTTTATGTAGTTGCATCTTCTCTCTTTTTTCTTTGTTAGTCTAGCTAAGGGTATGTCAATTTTATTGATTGTCTCAAAGAACCAGCTTTTGTTTTTTTAAAAAATTTTCTAGTGCTTTCTTATTTTCAGTTTCATTTAGTTATACTCTAATCTTTGTTATTTCCTTCTTTCTACTTCCTTTGAGTTTAGTTTGTTGTTCTTTTTCTAATTCCTCCAGGTGTGCAGTTAGGCCTTTGAGTTTAGCGCTTTCATCCTTCTTAATATAGGCTTTTATGGCTATGAATTTTCCTCTCAGTACAGCTTTTGCTGCATCCCATAGGTTTTGATACATTGTGTTGTCATTTTTATTCATTTCAAGGTAGTTACTGATTTATTTTGCAATTTTCTCCTTGACCCACTGTTTGTCCAAGTGTGTGTTTTTCAACTTCCGTATCTTTGTGCCTAATCTGGTTCTCTATCCCTTATTGATTTCCAGCTTCATTCCATTGTGGTCAGAGAAATTACTTTGTATACTTTCAATCTTTCTGAATTCATTGATTGTTGTTCTGTGGCCTAGCATGTGGTCTATCTTGGAGAATGATCCATGTGCACTTGAGAAGAATGTATATCCCGCTGTATTTGAGTGTAATCATCTGTACATGTGTATTAGGTCCAGATCCTGTAATATATTATTCAAAGTCTTTGTTTCTTTAGTGATTCTCTGTCAAGATGTTCTGTCTAATGGTAATAATGGTGTATTAAAGTTCCCCACTATGATTGTGGAGGCATCTATTGCTCCACTTAGTTTTTCCAGTGTTTACCTCATGATATTTGAGGCTCTCTGGTTAGGTTCATAAATGTTTTTGACTGTTCTTTCCTCTTGATAGATTACCCCTTTTATTGATATATAGTGTCCGTCATTGTCTCTTACAATAGTTTTGCATTTAAAGTCTATTTTGTCCCATATTAGTATAGCTACTCCTGCCTGTTTTTGGTTCTTATGTGCTTGTAAAATAATTTTCCAATCATTCACTTTCAGCCTCCTTGCATCCCTGGGTCTAAGGTGGGTTTCTTGTAGACAGCATATAGATGGTTCATATTTCCTTATCCATTCTGCTAATCTGTGTCTCTTGATTGGTGAGTTTTCTCCACTAACATTCAATATTATTAGTGTCAAGGAATTACTTACATTAGCCATATTTTCTTTTGGTTGATGTATGCCATATGTTGTTTTTATTTATTTATTTTTATCTTTTTAGTTGTTCTTACACTTTCCTCCAACTCTCTGTCTCCTGTTTTTTCCTTTCCATCTGCAGAACTCCCTTTAGTATTTCTTGAAGTGCAGATTTCTTATCGACATACTCTCAATTTCTGTTTATCTGTGACTATTTTGAACTCTCCCTCATGTTTGAATTCCAGTTTTGCTGGATAGAGAATTCTTGGCTGGACATTTTTTTCCTTTTAGCACCTTAACTATGTCATACCACTGCCTTCTTGCCTGCATGGTTTCAGATGAGAAATCAGCACTTAATCTTATCGAGCTTCCCTTGTATGTGATAGTTCTCTTTTCTCTTCCTGCTTTCAATATTCTCTCTTTGTCTTGAGTATTGGACAATTTGACAAGTATATGTCTTGGAGTAGACCTGTTAGGATTTATACTGTTTGGGGTGTGCTGAGCTTCCTGGACATGTACGTCCATGCCCTTCAATTGGATTGAGAAGTTTTCAGCCATTATTTCCTTCAACACACCTTCTGTCCCCTTTTCCTTCTCTTCTCCCTCTGGGATGCATATAGTGTGTATGTTTGTGCATTTTGTGTTGTCATTCAAATCCCTGAGTCCCTGCTAGATTTTTTCTATCTTTTTATCTATCTCTTCTACCATCTGTTTGATTTCAGCTGTACTGTCTTCCACATCATTGATTCTTTCCTCTGCCTATTCAGATCTGCTGTTATGTACTTCCAGTGTTTTTTTGATTTCTTGGATTGTGCCATTCATCACCATAATATCCGTTACTTTTCATGTATGTTTACAATTTCTTCAGTGTGTTCTCCCAGTGCCTTCTTAATATCCTTAATCTCTTTCTTCACTTCGTTAAGTTGATTCATGATATTTGTTTGTATATCTCTGATTAGTTGTTCCATGTTCTGCATATCCTCCTGTTTTTTAGTTGGTTTGTTGGACTGGGCCATGTCTTCCTGTTTCTTAGCATGGGTTGTAATTTTTTGTTGGTGTCTAAGCATTGGTTTATCTTGATGGATTTGTTCATTTGATTAGCTTCTCTTTCTAATCTATTTTTTATTTTGTTGTTGTTTTTGTGTATGTGGTAAGTTTTCACTTTGACATTATGTTCCTCTTATTCTGTTTCCTTGCTGTTGTGTATGCTCCTTTGGAAAAAAAAATAGGGCCAGAAAAAAGGAAAGAAGTAAGAAGAGAAAAAGGATAATTGTAATATAATAGTAAATGGTAGAAGAGGAACCATATGAGAAAATGAATAATCAACTCAAGAAGTGCAGAGGAATAAGAATAAAAAAGTGGAGTACAGTCAATGAAATGAGAAACCAAATAGAGAAAAATATATAGAATGAATTAAAAAGCTAGAATGATGAGAAGAGGGAGAAAGAAAAGAAAAGACAAAGAGAAAAAAAGTAAAGAAAGAATACAGAGAAGAAAACAAGAGAGAAGTAAGAACAAGAAATACTGAAGACCAAACAAAAGAGGTACAATGAAGGAAGAACAGAAGGCAGAAGATAGAAAGATGAAGGAAGGAAAAGAAATAGCGTAGTTAGACAAAGTTGGTAAACAATAAAAAGGAAACAAAGGAGGGGGATACAACAAAGAAGAAGCAAGACAGCAGCAACTAATTAGCAAAAAAGAGGGGGTGGAAGAAAAAGAAAAAAAAAAAGAAATAACAAACAAACAGGCAAACAAACAAAAACCATGGAAAAATAGCTTTCTGTCTTAGGCCCCTAAGGAGCTTCTCAGGCTGCCGGCATTCATCAATCAGTTACCCTGCAGCCTGCCCTCTGCAGATTTTGAACTGGGTTTTAGCGAGTAAACTAAGCTAATTAAAAAAAGGACCCCTTTTTAGAACAATAAGAGATCCAAGAAAAGCTACTACAAAAAAAATATCTGTAGTTTACTATCCTAAAGTATCAGCTGGATGTCTGATAACCCAGTGGGTCACTTCTCCAAGAAGAGTCAGGAATCGAACCAGGGACCTCATATATTTAAGGCACAAAAAGAATGTCTGTATGTTTCCTATCCTAAAGTATCAGATGGATGTCTGGTGGGTCACTTCTCCAAGAAGGGTCAGGAATCGAACCAGGGACCTCGTATATTCAAGGTGAAACTCCTCCACTGTGCTAAACTTTCTCCTTGGGTCAATTAGCCTTTCAGAAAGCTATCCCCCCAATTTCCCTTGGGCAGATTAGAATCTTTGCAGTTGGCCAGAGTCCTACTGATTAGGCATCTGTCTGTCCCTGTCCCCTTTTTATCCTAATTGCTTTCTCTCCCAGGGCAGCTGGGTGTGACGGCCTGTGTAAGTGGATCCCCCCTCCCCTCTCTTGATGGGTCTAAGTCCCTTCCAAGATTCAAAGGGGACCCTGGTGACCGAACTCACTGCAAGGAAACCACTCTCAACCCTCTTGCAGACCCCTCTTCCTCTCAGGGGACCCTGAATAGGCCATTGAAAGCTTATTGAGCTCTTTCTACCAATCTTCTCCCTTAGGGAAGTTGGAATTTTGATAATTTTCAGTGCCAGACTAGTCTGTTGCCTGTCTCTGCCCTCTCCCCCACACAAGTTCCTCTCTCGCAGGGTGGCTGGGTGTGTCAGGATGCTTGAGCAGATTTCCCTCTCCCCTCTTCCTGGGCTACCTCAGTGCGGGCTGTTATGCAACCTGGAGTTCAGAGGGGGCCCAGGTAACCAAACCCACAGACAGGAAACTCCTCTCCACCCTTTGCCAGAACCCTCTTCCTCCCAGAGAATGCTCCCTCCCACTAGGTGGCTGGTGGGAGTCAAGGGGTTCCTGAGGGCTGTTTGCCTTGAGGGTGGGGCTTAGCTGCCCACAGTTTCCAGCTACAGGGGCAAGAAACTCACAGTTTTCCCCTGGGCTCTTTATCTCTTTGTCCTGTTCCCTCCAGATTGAGCCATGAAGTATCCTTCTCTGTGGATTCCCAAAACAGCTCACTTGGGTAGGATTTTGCCCCTTCTCAGCCATTTTTTGTGAGAGAGCTGGGGAGTGCACACTTAAGCCGACTCCATTCTGCTGGAACTCTCCCATTTTTTAAATAGCGGCCAATATAGTGGGTGTGAAATGTTATCTCATTGTGGTTTTGATTTTCATATCCCTGATGGCTAACAATGTTGAACATCTTTTCATTTCCTTTCTGGCCATTTGCGTATACTCTTTGGAGAAATGTCTGATCAAGCCTTTTGCCCATTTGTAAATAGGATTTTTTAATCTTTTGTTGTTAAATTAAAGGATTTCTTTATATATTCTGATTATTAAACCTTTATTATCAGAAATGTAGTTTTCAAATATTTCTCCCATTGAGTAGATTGTCTTTTCACTTTCCTGTTAAAGTTCTTTGATGCGCAAAAGTTTTTAATTTTGCTGAGGTCCCATTTATCTATTTTTCCTTTTGTTGCTTGTGCTTTGGGTGTAAAGTCCATAAAACCATTGCCTAACACAAGAGTCTGAAGAGGCTTCCCTATGTTTTCTTCTAGGAGTTTGATAGCTTTAACTCTTATACTAAGATCTTTGATCCATTTTGAGTTGATTTTTGTATATGGTGTGATGTAGGGGCCTGCCATCTTTTTTTTTTTATAAATGGAGATCCAGTTTTCCCAGCACCATTTGTTGAAGTGGTTATCCTCTCCAAACTGAGTGGTCTTTGCCACCTTGTGAAACACCAGTTGGTCATAAATGTGAAGGTTCTTTTCTGAATTCTCAATTCTATTTCATTGGTCTATATGCGTATTCTGGTGCCAAAACCACACTATTTTGATTACTGTGTCTTTGTAATAAGTTTTATATTTGGGAAGTTTGAGTCCTACCAATTTCATTTTTCTTTTTTCAAGATGGTTTTGGCTATGCAGAACCCCTTACCTTTCCATGCAAATATAATGGTTGGCTTTTCCATTTCTGCAAAGAAGGCTGTTGGAATTTTGATTAGGATTGCATTGAATCCTTAAATTGTTTTGGGTAATAATGACCTCTAAACAATATTTAGTCTTCCAATCCATGAATACAGAATGTCCTTCCATTTATTTATGTCTTATTTAATTCCTATTGGCAATTTTTTTTGTAGTTTGCTTTGTACAAGATCTTTACACCCTTGGTTAGATTTATTCCTAGATATTTGATTCTTTTAGTTACTATTGTGAATGGAGTTTTTTTTTTCTTAATTTCTTCTTCTGATTGTTCAATGCTTGTATCTAGTAACACTACTGATTTTAGGGCAATGATTTTTTTTCCCCCACTTTGCTGAATTCATTTATTAGTTCTAGGAACTTTGATGTGGATTTATCAGGATTTTCTGTATATAGGATCATATCATCTGAAAATAGGGAAAGTTTTATGTCTTTCTTTCCAATGTGTCTTTTATTTCTCTATCTTGTCTAATTGCTCTATCTAGAACTTCCAGTACAATGTTGAATAACAGTGTGACATTGGGCATCCTTGTTTTCTTCCTGATTTTAGAGGGTAAGCATTCAGTCTTTCACCTTTAGGATGTTAGTTGTGGGATTTTCATATATGCCCATTATCGTTTTGAGGAAACTTCCTTCTATTCTTAGTGTTCCAAGTATTTTTATCAAGAAAGCATTCTGTATTTTGTCAAATGCCTTTTCTATATCAACTGAGATGATCATGTGATTTTTTCTTCTTTCTGTTACTGTGGTGTATTACCTTGATTGAATATCTTATGTTGAACCTCCCTTATATACCAGGGATACATCCCACTTAATCATGGTGTATGTGCTTTTGGATTTGGCTTGCTAGTATTTTATTGAGGGTTTTTGCATCTGTATTCATAACAGACATTGGGCTGTAGTTTTCTTTTTCCCTGGTATCTTTATCTGGCTTTGGTATAAGGTGATGTTGGCTTCATTGAATGAGTTAAGGAGTGTTCCCTCCTCTTCAATATTTTTGGAGATGTTTGAGCAGAATCAGAGTTAAGTCTTCTTCAAATGTTTGGTAGAATTCCCCTGTGAAGCCATCTGGTTCTTGGCTTTTATTTGTTTGGAGGTTCAATCTCTTTACTAGAAATTTTTTTGTTGAGAGCTATTTCTTCTTGAGTCAATGTAGGTAGTTTGTGTGTTTCTAAGAATTTGTCCATTATATCTAGGCTATCTGATTTATTGTAATACTGTTGTTCATAATATCCTCATATAGTTATTTTTATTTCAGCAGTGTCAGTAGTAATGCTCCCCCTTTCAATGCTGATTTTTGTTATTTGTATCTTCTTTTTTTTTCTTAGTCAGTCGAGCTAAAGGTTCATCAATTTTATTGATCTTTTCAAAGAACCAGCTTTTTGTGTTGTGATTCTTGTTTTTTTTTTTTTTTTTTTTTTTTTTTTTTTTTTTTTTCCTATTTCATTTATCTCTTCTCTAATCTGTTATTACTTTACTTCTACTTGCTTTGGTCTAGTGTATTCTTCTTCTTCTAGTTCTTCCAGCTTTGAGGTTGGAGCTCTGATTTGAAGTCTTTCTTCTTTTTTAATGTTAGCATTTAGAGCTATAAATTTTGCTCTCAGCACTCCCTTCATTGAATCCCATAAGTTTTTAATATTGTGGTCTCATTTTTATTCACCTCAAGGTAATCGCTTCTGATTTCCTTTAACCCATTGGTTGTTTAAGAGTATGTTATTTAATTTCCACGTATCTGTGAAATTTTCCTTTCTCTCTCTGTTATTGATTTCTAGCTTCAGTCCATTGTTGTTGTGGAATATACATTGTACAATTTCAATATTTTTAATTTACTGAGACTTGTTTTGTGAACCAACATATGGTCTATCCTGGAAAACATTCCATGTGCACTCAAGAAGACTGTGTATGGGTGCTGTGTTCTATATGTATCTGTTATGTCTAGTTGGTTTAGTTTATCATTCAAGTCCTTTACTTCCATGTTGATTCTCTGACTAGTTTTTCTGTCCTTTATTGAGATTTTTGTTTTGAAATCTCCTACTATTAATGTAGGATCATGAATTTCTCCCTTCAAAATGGTCAGCATTTGCCTCATATATTTTGAGACTCTGCTGTTAGGTGCAAATATACTTATAATTGTTACATCTTCCTGTTGAATTGTCCTCTTACCAGTATATAAGACCATCTTTGTCTCTTGCAACGGTTATGTACTTGAAGTCTATTTTATATGATATTAGTATAGCCACCCCAGCTCTTTTTTGGTTACTACTTGCACGGTATTTTTTCCCATCATTTCACCCTAAACCTGCTTGTTTCTTGGAATTTATGGTGAGTTTCTTACAGACATCTTTTATTTGAGTCATGCGTTTTTATCCATTCTGTCAGTCTCTGTCTTTTGACTGGAAAGTTCAATCTATTTACATTTTAAGTCACTACTGAAAATAGTTTTTTTCTTCTGCCATTTTGCTACTTAGCCTTTGTTAGTCTTGTATCTTTTTTGTCCCTCACTTCCATTAAAGCCTTTTATATTTAATTTGCTTTCTTGTCTTGTACTATAGTGAGAGTACTCTTATTTCTATCTGATAGATTTTCATATATTTTCCTTGTGGTTACCATGGTTTTGAAATTTAATGTCCTAAATATATAAAAATTTATATTGATTTTGAGTACCAATTTAACTTCAATAGCATTCACATATACTTTTCCTATACCCCTCTGTTCCCCCACCATTTTTTTGAACTGTTACTGCTTATATCTTTGTTTGTCCGAGTACATGGATTTATTAATTTTTATGCATTTGCATTTTAACATTTGTAGGAAGTAATAAGTGGAGTTACAAACCAAACAACACAACACAACACAATGGTACTGGCATTTATAAGTACCCAAATGAATACCTTTACTGTAAGTCTTTTATTTCATTATGCTGGTTTGAACACTCATTCGTGTCCTTTCCTTTCAGTCTGAAGAACTCTCTTTAGCATTGCTTGTAGGGCAGGTTTAGTGATGGTGAACTCCCTTACCTATTGTTCATCTGAGAATGTCTTAATCTCCCTCTCATTTTTGAAAGAGAACTTGGCCATATATAAAATTATTGGCTGGAAGTTGTTTTCTTTCAGCACTTTTAGTATTTCTCCTCACTGCCTTCTTGCCTTCCATGGTTTCTGATGAGAAATCAGCACCCATCCTAATTCGGACTTCCTTGTACATCATACATTGCTTTTCTCTTGCAGCTTTCAGAACTCTCTTCTTGTCCTTTGCATTTGATAATGTGATCCGTATATGATGGTTTGTATTTTCCTTCATGTTTATCCTATTTGGTGTTCTCTGGGTGTGACAGTTTGAAATTCTTTTATTAATCCAAAAAGAGAAAAATTAAGTTTTTGAACTAGCCATTCCTGTGGATTTGAGATCCTTTTGATTGGGTTATGTCAGTGAGGCAAGACCCTGGTTGAGTTTCAACCCTCTTGCTGGGTCTGGTAAAAATGGAGACACACAGAGAGAGACATACACACAGAGAAAGAAAGCCACCCTTTCTGATCCTTCCATGAGAGAGATGACTCTGTCGCAGACAGCTACAGAAGAGCAGAGAAGTCCCTTAGAGACAGAGAGGAGGCCAGAAAAGAGAAAAGCTCTATGCCTGGTTGCCCACAGCCGAGCTTAGGAGACAGTAGATTCTGGTGGGAAGGCAGAGACTTGATAGAGATTGGTAGCTCTTTTGCTTTGCCACGTGATCTTCTGGCCTTTGTAGTTTCCAAATAGTTGTTACAGTTTTTACCTGTTTAATAGTTGTTTTGGTGGAAGGTTTGAGTCCTGGGGTTCTGTACTCTGCCATCTTACCTGGGAGCTGGTTTTAATTGTATGTTGATAAAACCTGCATGGAGCATCTGTGCTTCATTCATTCTTAATCTTATTTCTTTGTCTCCATATTGACTCCATGGTGTATTTAATACAACGATTAAGAAGAAAAGACAGGTATGTAAAGTATTTAGGGGCCCCTTTGAAGTAGGTCATGGTAGGATGCTAAAGCTCTCAAGCTGCCAATAGCTTGATGCAGGTGAAATGGACTAGCTCCTAAGTAGGTGGACTATGGGAGTGGCTGGCCTCAGGAGGCCACAGGTGTGTGAGGACAGCTCTTTACTTATGATGCTCCCCTTCCAAGATGCCCATTTACATGTGAAATGTGTTTAAGCTTTGTATCCCCTGATACCTATGACTGTAGGCTGATTGAGCAGGTGAGCTCAACTTGCAGACCATAAAAAGTAGAAGAGAGAATGCTTAAGGAAGATAAAGTCTTCTTAATGAAGGCAGTGAATTGAATTCATTTTCGAAAAATTGTGGGAACATCCCAGGGCTGTATTAAAATGTTTCTTCATTTGAAGGAGACATATTTTCATACCTTGCTGGAGAAAAAAAAATCATTACATTCTTTGTTTTGGATCTGTTTTAATTTTAAATAAATGAATGGAAAGCAAGTATGTTCTGGCTCCCAGGCTCTGTACTCTCACAGGTAACTGGTATACCTCTGTGGGGAGGCGAGGGAATACCTTGATGGAGTAGTGAATTCCGAAACAGCATGTCCCCATAACATTTCAGGGAGGCCAGGCTTCACCTCTTCTCTTTTGCAGGGCATAATCTTTGCCACTCTCTAAAAAGAGAAGATGGATTCAGCCTAGTCACCAGATCTGGCGGTTGGCCAGGACCCTGTGTTCGGAGAGGTCCTTTTGAGTGTCCACAAAAGATGGATTAAGTAGCTCAGTTGGGCAATCTGAGCACAGTGCTTGGAGAGAAAGGTTTTGTGGGGTTGGGCAGCCCAGATAGGCATCAGCATGAGCCTCTAAATGTGAAGAAATTATTCTGAAACCCCAAATGGAGAGTTGATTGAAATATTACAGTACGGTTACAAATTTGATTATTCAATGACTCAGGCAAGTTATAATTGTTATTCAGATATTATCACTAGAGACCTATATGCACAAGTATATAAAACTAAATTCTGCAGCTCCTGAAAGTGTCACCATCTCAAAAAGCCTCAATTTCATTCTTTTATTTAAATTAGCTTTCACCTGTCCTTCTGCATCACTTGAGCTTGTCTCCATGTGCTGCCCATATGTATCTGCCATCATAGGAAATATGTTAATGCACCTGATTTTGCAGGATCTGTCTAGAGCTGCCATATCGGAGTGCCACTCTTTGTAAAGAGTCAAGAAATTAATGATCATGCCCCAGGAGATATGGTTATTTCTTTTTTCCTGGGCCTTATTAATCTGTCATGGTCAACTTTCAGTCTCTATGGCCGTCTTTGACCTCAGATTATGCACCACACACATGCATGAACTCATGCACACGTGAGAACTCAGGCACAACTGCATACACACACTCATGCATTGGCATATGTCCACCCACAGATTTTATTTTAATTGCTATTTTCCACATTTCAAAATTGTCTTATAGTATAATATGGGAGTAAAGCATTTAGAAGTGTTAAAACCTATCTGTCAAATATAAATATGAAAAAACCCTAGAAAAACACGAAATCCAATTATATGAGGTTTCTAATGGACACCCCTAAATAAATTGGAGTATGGAGATTAAAAATTAAAAGATGGACACATATTTACATGCTTTGTAAACAAATGGAAACAGATATCTTTCTGCTATCAGAAAGAGTATAATTTTATGTGAATAAACTTAAATCTGCCCTGGGTTTAGTCTACATTTCTAGTGGTAAAATTCAAATGAAAGTATAACAATCGCAAACCTTGAAATAATGAATTACACAGGAATGTACAAAATAAAAGAGAAATTTAAAAATCAAGTAACAGTAAGGAGCAGTATTTTAAATATTAAGTAGATAAAACAGAATATAGAAAAATCATTAAGACGAATATTAAACCCAAGAAAGAGGTGAATGAAAACATAAATAGGAATTAATAATTTAAAAATAATAAGAATGATAAATAAATACTAGAGTTTTTGTTTTTTCTTTTCTCTGAAGACCAATTAACGTAGACCAAATTCTCATAAAACCAAGCAGGGAAATAAAAGAAAATAGCCATATACTTTATTAGAAATGATTAAGGACATATAATTAAATAGTTGTTTGTGCTTATAAACACATATAAAAAATAATTCTATGCCAATACATATAAATACAATATAATATAAACCCATACAGATAAATACATGGACAAAATAATAAATTTATGGGACAATATGAAAAAACCAACTGTTATAAGAGATGTAGGAAAAAGCTGAGTAGATCAGAAATTATGAAAAATGTCTAAAAATAATGCCTGGAAGGTACCAGACCCACATAGTTTTAGGAATGAGTTCTTCCAAATCATTGTAAAGCACAAGGTTCTTGTGCCACTTGAAATATTTGAGCACATAAAGGCAGGTGGCTCCTTTTTTCTCTTATAACTAGCATAATTATAGAGAACTACAGACCAATCTCTCTTAGAAATAGAAATGCAGAATTCTAAACAAATGATGAATGCATAAAATCTAGTATATTAAAAGAATTATATGTCATAACTAAGTAAGTTTTATTTTAGGAATTTACAGGTGATTCATTAATAAAATATATATTATGATAATCGATTATGTTCGTGAGGAAAAAAATGTATGACTACTGATTAAAGTAAATTATGGGTAAAATAGAACTAGAAGGATAATTCCTGTGTGTACTAAAAATATATGTGACCAAATCACTCTGCATCATACTTAAAGGATTTAAGGTGAAAAATCTATTAGAATATTTGGAAAGTAAAGCACATATTCATGTTATTTTGAAATAAACAAGATCTTTATAACCATGAAAGAAATCGTAAAGGAAAATTTGATGGATTTTAAATACATACCGTATATACAAAATTCTCTCTATAAAAATCACCATAAATTAAATTAAAAGAAAAAAGAACACTGGGAAATATTTTTAAACAAATATGAAAGGTGAAAGGTGAAAGGTTCATATCTTTAATTTTTAAATAGCTCTTACAGATCAATAAATAGATACACATCCTTAACGAAAACAGGTAGTTTACGGAAAGGGAAACACAAATTGTCAGAAAACTTAAAAGATAAAACTATGAGCTATCACTAATAATTTCGCTAGTTAAGCAACAGTTGGTGTTGGAAAAGTGGGCTGAGTGAATGAAAGCTAAATTGACTTGCACTAGAGAGCTGCAATTCAGATGCAGGCTCTGGAGTAGAAAAACTTGAGTTTAAACATCTATTATTTTAATGGCTAATCTCAGTCTACTTCTCAGTTTTCAAAGCTAACATTTATAAATTAACAGAGGTGGCTTTTATATGATCACTGATTGAAGTAAATGTGAAAACCATGTCTACTTGAAACTTATATAAGCATATCTAAACATTGTGCCTGCCTGCCACCTATCTATCTATCTATCTATCTATCTATCTATCTATCTATCTATCTATCTATCTATTATCTATCTACCTACCTACCTACCTACCTACCTGTAATCTATCATCTATCTATCTACCATCTATCATCTATTTATCTATCTGTTAACTATCGATTATTTGCCATCCACCATTTATCTATCTTTCTTTCTAATTATATTTCTCACTCCATGTAGAATTCTGTCTAGAAGGGTACTCTTTCAAAGATAGTGCAGTAATTATATCTTACGACTTTTAAAATCTGTATTTTTACAAAAATATTTAAACCAAAATATGTTATATCCATAATACAATTAATATGCATATATATATTTACAATGATAAATAGTGAGGTGAAGGCAGTTTTCAGTTTGTCAGTGTATAAGTCATCAGGGTAATCAACAATTATTGACGTACTAGGTAAACACCAAAGTCTCAGTTTATTTAGTTTATTTCTCTCTCATGTCACAGCTGGATGAATGCAGGTTGGGAAGTCAGTTCTCCTTCATATCTTGGCCACACCATCTGGAACATATATCACCTCTAAATTGCCATAAAAGGGAAGAAAGCAAGCTGGAGGTTCACATTGGACTTTTTAAGGACTTGCATCATTTCACCCACATCCCTAAAGTTAGAACTCAGTCATCTAGCCTCAACCTAACTGCAAACGGTGCTGGAAAACAGAGAAGCCCATGCAGGTTTGATGAGCATTAATGGTCTTTGCCAATGCAAGAGGATGAATGAGCCAAGGTCTCCAGGATGACATGGTTCCATTGTGAACTCCTTAGAACCATCTCCAGAGTTTGCTCCATTATAAAAATGCCTTTGCAATAATACCATATTCTGAGAGTTGGTAGGAGAGTCTTGAACTTGCCTTTTCATTTTCAAAAAGGTTGCCTACCTGGTCAATTTATAATAACGATGATATTGATAATCATCATCATCATCATTATCATCATCATCATCAGTATATCTGCACCTGAGGTCAGAGAATAGTAGTCTGTCTACTGCTAATTCTTAACTAAAGGTTAGTTGAGAGAGTGCTATTTGGAAGTGATTGTGTGAGAGTTCTTGAAAATTTTATTTTTCTTGGATCAAGCAGGACAAGTTGAAATGCTCTGTAGACCTCTATATTATTCCCTCCCCTCCCATCTTTCATTCCCTCTCTTTCCCTCAGGATTGCTTTTAATAAAAGAAGTTTTTTAACAACACAGAAATTAGGATCTCACAGCTTTATTGAACAATTCATGAATTCACATCATCCCATCCAGAAAAAAGGGAGCTCCAAAGAGTGGTAGAAAGGGCAGATTTTCTGTAGATAAGCTTTTGCAATCAACAAGGAAGCTAGCAGTATAAGAGACTCCATTTTCTGAATCAAGGTGTTATTCTTATTTGGCTAACACTAAGCCAGAGGGGCCGGGACACAAAAATGAAATTGAAATTGGCAGACTATGATTGGTTGGCCTTAGGTTTCAGGGTTTGGGAGAGCTGAGAGTTCACAAGAAACAGTAGCTAAGTTTCGGTTTGCTTACTTGGGGCTTAACATGAGAGCACTATCTTGGGCCACATACACTAACATTTTCATGGGTTTGCATTTACAGTTTCATGGGTTTGCACTTTGGTTTCATGCCTGAAAGTCCTAATGAAACCATTACTGCATTTGAAATTGGGTTGCTATACACAGTATTTCTCAGTGATCCACATATGAACCTCCCAATGAGAAATTTCTTTCGATACTGAGCTCTAAGAAAAGCTTGATTTGTTCTGAAAGATGCTATATTTTAGTCCTTCATTTATTTTTCTTTATGCTTTTTCTTTTGCTTTAACCATTAGGAAGCTCAGTCAAATTATTGGTTCAACTAGAACAGTGACAATTATGGGCTCTGCAACTGTATTGTACTATACCTTTTCTCTCCCCTCCTGATCTT
Source organism: Cabassous unicinctus (assembly GCA_029593785.1). Taxonomy (NCBI): domain Eukaryota; kingdom Metazoa; phylum Chordata; class Mammalia; order Cingulata; family Chlamyphoridae; genus Cabassous; species Cabassous unicinctus. The sequence goes on from JAQZBX010031776.1 coordinate 20,303, forward strand.
TCATTTAGATTTATATTTTTTGAGTCCTTACTTTTTGTTTTCCTTTATATTTTACTATTTTATGTTAGGAAGATAGATGAATGGATAGTTAGAATAATACTGTGAATGTTAAAAGTTGGTGGATCTGGGTATCTCTTTGGGGGTTAAGTTTGCTTTCTCTGTATGGGGTTTGTAATTTTTTTTGCAACTGTCCTGTAAGTTTGAAATTATTTCAAAACATATTGTACCATTGTAATATGTGTTTTAAAGTCTCCTTAAATCTCATGTGCTGAAAAGAGGAGTTATAAATTTACCCAGGGAATCAGATTTGCTTTCACAGCCCAGCAAGTTCCAAGGATGATTATTGAAAGGACTCTGCTGATAAAGAAATTTGGGATGCATTTGGTTGTGCGGCCAAACTTTTCAGAAATCTATCAATTTCTTGGGTGTTCTTGTGTGCATATTTTATTAAAGACCAGGCTTGGAAAATAGGATGTTTATGAGAGTTAAAGAGAAATGTGACAGCCAATTTATTAAGGAATGAAAATAAATTATAGAGAGTCCTTTTAGGATTCACAAAGGGTTTTTGCATTCTTCTATTTTAGAGGGCATGTTTTATATCTCATTTATGTATTGCTTCACTAATGGGTGGGGAAATGAAGTACCCTGACTAGACTGTTAATATCTCTAAGAAGATAACATTCATGAGTCAAAAAATCTAGGATTTGCCCATTTCTCAGAATATAGAATATTTTAGAGCAGTACTAGATTATAGACTTTGACCTGGATTCCATGGCAACACATTCATTATCTGATCTCATTCTTTTCTGAGTTACCCAGTTTAAGGGCCCTGTCCCTTTTATCACACCTCCCCCTCATTAAACACCCACCAGATCCTTTTCTGTTGCTATGTAGGCTGTATAATAGCTTCACAGCTGCTTGCTGAATGAAGTGGGGAAACAACACACACACACACACACACACACACACACACACATTTTGGGAAGGGGGAGGGAGGAATTTAGCAGTATTTCAGGATCAAGGGATGCAAGTGGCAGGTATGGTTCTATATATACTCACACAGTTCATCCCCCCTGACACATTTTGCACAGAAGTGTGCCCTGCCTTGGCGTGCAGAGCTGCCATGTGTCGGTTTGATGGAGTCTGGGTTCTCCTGACAGTATGACAGGCTATTAATCACAAGTGACCAAAATAGCACACAAAGGAGGGCATTCCTGTTTTTTCTTTCCCTGGGTAAGAATAGGTGATTTGCTGAAACTCCCTGTCTTTGCATTTTTCTGGTTTCTTCCTTTCTTTTTTTCTCTCTCTTTTTTTAGGCTTTGCCTTTGAGTCACCTCTTCATCCTTCTGGGAGGACTGCCTGCTTAGAGCTGCAAAGAAGGTTGGTGTCTTGGGTGGGTGAGGTCATGGGGACAAGTCAACCCTACTTGTTTCCTCCTAAGACCCATTGAGAGAATCATATAGCTTCATAATTATTGACTTAATGGCTTTGTCTTACTTAGGGGGATAAAGTAGGTTATGTTTAAGATTTAAGGTATTTTTAATGGCCAGTTGATGCTGAGAGTTAAAAATTATCTCTGTATGTGTTCCCTGGTGTATTAACAGCAGCATATCCATTATGTTTCTGTACATGTTGTCTTCCAAAGAGAGATAGTCACAATGCTATTCTGTTGGAAAGTTTTAGTACAAGGTAGTGAAACCTCAGGGGTCAGAGTGAGCTATCACATGGCTTATTGTGGTCAAGAACAGCCTGGGCACTGGAGGTCTCCACTCTGCTTTCCCTGATGATATAGCCATCAGAGGTGGATTTGATTTCATGGTCCCTTTAGCCCAGGGGTTCTTAACAAGGAGTCTATGAGCTTGAATTGAAATTCAAGAGAACATTATTCTTGTGGGGGTTTGTTGGTGCGGATGTGATATATTTATTAAATAATACACAGTATCATGGACTTAGTAAGGGGTCCATGGTTTTCACCTGACTTGCAAAAGGGTCCATGGAACAAAAAAGGTTAAGAACCCCTGCTTTAGCTCAAGGACATTGGATTATGTCACCTTCATTAGTTATTCTGCTTAATGTTGAAGTACAGATGTCCAGCATTTGGTTGCAGTAAGGAGGTTATGGGTGAGGGACAAGTTCAAAACCAGGAGAGCAGAGTTCAATCATATTCTTAAGCAGGGGTCAACAAAGCTTTTCTCTAGAGGGCCAGATAGCTTTGCAGCTTATAAGGTCTCTGTTGCATGACTCAACTCTGCTGTTATAGCAAGAAAGCAGCCATAGACAATACATAAATGAATGGACATTACTGATCCAATAAAACTTTGTTTACAAAAGCAGGCAGTGGGCCAGATTTAGCCTTCAGGCCATAGTTTGCTGGCCCCTGTTCTTAAAAATGGGACCAAATACATAGTAGGAACTGAGATGTGGGGTCAAACAAGAAGGATGGGGGTAATCAATGATTTTGGCAAGAAGCAAAGTGACAAGTAATAATAAGAATTGACAAGTATGTGATATTTACTGTCTGCCAGACACTCTTCTAAGTACATTACATGCATTTACTCATTGCATCTTCATAACAACAACCCCATGAGGTAAGTACTATTTTCCTGACTGGGAAACATAGAGGTTATATAATGTTTCCAAGATCTCACAGCTGTTGAGTGGCAGGGCTGGGATTCAAATCTAGACAATCAGGCTGCATAATTCATGCTCTTAACCATGGTAGTATATTACCCTGCATTGTGGAGCTGGCTAGTAAGAAGTGGTCAGGAGGAATTCTGGAGATGGAGTTCATATGCCTGTAGTATACTTTATATTGTCTCAGAGTGCGCCTAAGTTGGCTGTGTTTGAAAGGTCAGAATGTGATGGACAGGCTGTCCATTGAACATGCCTCGTACCAAGCTGTAGTTGAGTGGGGCTGGAGAAAAACAGAAAATGGCAGAAAATCTCCACTGACTAACTTTTTAAAATGTGAAATATATCACACACATAAAAGAGGGTATATAACTTATATATGTAGTGCAAGGAAAAAATAATCAAATAGATATCCTTGAATTCAGTAAGAAACACATCTATATCAAGACCATTTAAGCCCTCTTTGAGCCCCTTTCCTGATTCCCTCCCATTCCTGTCTCCCTCTAAAATAATTTATTATTCTTTTTTTAAATAAAATTTTATTGAATTATATCATTCATACTTGAACATACCTAAACAATAAATATATAGTAAAATTTGTGGATTTACAAAACAAACATACATATCATCATACAAGACTCCCATACATTTCTCCACCACCAACACCTTTGCATTGTTCTGAAATATTTGTTACAAACTATGAAAGAGCAACATCAAAATCTTACTATTAACTATAGCCCGTATCTTACATTTGGTGTATTTTTCTTGCAACATACCCAATTATTAACACCCTATATTAGTATTATATATTTATTATTGTTCAGGAGAAAACATTCTCATATTTGTCATGTAAACCACAGTCCATCTTCCACCACTGGATTCCCTGTGTTATACAGCACCATGTTTTGTACACTCCACTCAAAGTGTACACTCAAAGGCTCTCATTTTCATCCCAGAGTTGTACTGTCATCACCTCAGTTAATTTTAGAATGGTTTCATTACTCCAAAAGGAAAAATCCCATCTCTCCTTACATATCCCGTATTGTTGTCCCTTACTATTGAAAAAAATATCTTCTTGCCATTGCTGCAAAATATTACAATATCACTGTTAACTATCATCCAGAAGTTACATTAGTTGTAATTTTCCCATGTATCACCGTATTCTTAGCACTTTGTAAAAGAAGAACATTCTTATATTTATACTATTAACCACAATCTTCATCCACTACCAAAATCACTATGTTATACATCCCCTAGATTATTCTCTAGTTTCCTTTCAATTGACATTTACTTCCACAGACTACTCCTTTCAGCCACAATTGCATTCATAAATCAGCGGTGTTAGCAATACTCATTATAATATGTTACCCTCAACTCTTCATTTCCACAGTTTTACATTAAGCATCATCTCCCATTTTCAACCCAGCTTCTATTTCCTAGTAAGCTATATTCTAGAGTTTACCTCTGTGAGTTTACTCACCATTTTTTGTTCATGCTAGTGAGACCATACAATATTTGTCTTTTTGTGCCTGGCTCCTTTCGCTCAACATAATATCCTCTAAGTTCATCCATGTTGTCATACACATCCCGGTTTCATTTCTTCTCACAGTTGAATAGTATTCCATCATATGTATATATCACACTTTGTTTATCCATTCATTGGTTGATGGACACTTGGGCTGGTTCCACATTTTAGCAATTGTAAATAGTGCTGCTATTAACATCAGTGTGCAAATGTCAGTTCGCATCCTTGCTTTCAGTTCTTCTGAATATATTCCTAGTAACAGGATTGCTAGATCATATGGCAGTTCTGTGTTCAGCTTCTTGAGATAATGCCAAAGTCTTCCACAGAGGTTGCACCATTCTACACTCTCACCAACAGTGAAGGAGTGCTCCTGTTTCTCCACATCCTTGCCAGCACTTATAGTTTTCCGGGTTTTTGTTTGTTTGTTTGTTTCCAATAATGGGCATTCTATAAGGTATGATATAGTATCTCATTGTAGTTTTTATCTGCATTTCCATAATTGCTAGTGATAGTGAGCATTTTTTTCATGGTTGTTTTTTTTTTGGCCATTTGTATTTCCTCTCTGGAGAAATGTCTATTCAAGTCTTTTGCCCATTTTTAAATTGGGTTGCTTGTCTTTTTGTGGTTGAGTTGTATGATCTATTTATATAACATGGGTATTAAACCCTTATTGGATATGAGGTTTCCAAATATTTTCGCATGTTGAATAGGCTGCCTTTTTACTTTCTTGACGTAGTATTTTGAAGAACAAAAGTGTTTAATTTTGAGGGGGTCCCATTTATTATTTTTTCTTTTGTTGCTTGTGCTTGGAGTGTAAGGTTTAAGAAACTAAAAATATTTTCCTATATTTTCTTCAAGGAGTTTTATGATTATCCTTTCTGTATTTAGGTCCTTGATCCATTTTGAGTTCATTTTTGTGTATGGTATGAGATATTGGTCCCCTTTTTTTCCTTTTGGATATGGATATCCAGTTCTCCAGCATCATTTATTGAATAGACTGTTTTGGCCTAGCTAGGTGAACTTGACAGCCTTGTCAAAAATCACATGACCAAAGAAGTGAAGGTCTAAGTCTGAGTTCTCTATTTGGTTCCATTGGTCAATCTGCTATCTTTATGCCAGTACCATGCTGTTGTTGCCACTGTAGCTAAGTAATATGCTTTAAAGTTAGGAAGTGAGGGTCCTCCATATTTGGCTATTTGGGGCCCATTACTCTTCCAAATAAATTTGATAATTGGCTTTTCCATTTCTGCAAAAAGGGCTGTTGGGATTTTTAATGGGATGGCATTGAATCTGTAAATCAGTTTGGGTAGATTTGACATCTTAACAATATTTAGTCTTCCAATCCATGAACATGGAATGTCCTTCCATTTATTTGTCTTCTTCAGTATCTTTTAGCAATGTTTTGTAGTTTTATTCAGTATTTAGTTTCTACAGTTTCCAAGGTCCTTTATGTCCTTGGTTAAGTTTATTCCTAAATATTTGATTCATTTCGTTGCTATTATAAATGGAATTTTTTTCTGATTTCCTCCTCAGATTGCTCATCAGTAGTGTATAGAGACACTATGGATTTTTCCATATTAATCTTGTATCACTGCAACTTTGCTGAATTCATCTATTAATTCTAGTAGCTTTTTGTGTATTTTAGGATTTTCTAGATATAGGATCATATCATCAGTGAATAGTGAAAGATTTACTTC
>JAQZBX010031777.1:0-27211 GCA_029593785.1 Cabassous unicinctus
CAAAGGAGGAGATGTTGGTATGCATTTAAAATGGCAACCACCTCAAAATGGCGGATCCAATGACTCAGCATTGCGGCCTCCTCCCCCCTGCCTCTGTATTCTCCCAATATTACCTTATTAGGACATAAGCGGCCTACGAGCCTTGTGGGCACCACCCACCTCCCCTGCCAGGAAGCCCTTTACCCAGCAACAGCTGACTATAGCCAATCATCACACAGACGCTGCCTCCAACCAATCAGCGGGCTACACGGTAGCCCTAAACCCTATAAATTGTACTGCACTTCCCTAATAAAGTAGACCTGTGCTACCAGCCTCGTCTCCGCAGCTTCCTTACTGCGTCGCCCTCCACACCGGATTCCCCCACACGCCGGCCGGGCCACCAGCTCGGGGTCTCCTCTCCCACCCAGAAAGAGAGACAAACCACAGCCACCTCACACCTTATTTTTAAGTGAGCTTGCCATTGAATTTTAATCTCCTCTTGTTCCATTTCCCCTGAGATAGTAACTCAAATATGGCAAGAGGTATTAACAATAGCACATCTGCCTCCTTGTTGGGTGAGGAGGAAGTGTAAAGCAATGCAATTACGAGGCATGACTTTGGGTAGAGAGTCTCATGATATTTACTAGCTTGTAAGGCTCATGCTGTACTCTCAGCATTGCAAGCAAAAGTGGTTGACAGATTGCACATCAAATATTCACTGTTGAACAAACTGAAAGAATGACTGAGCAATTTGTCAGTTTCCATGCATCAAGGGTTGTATCTCAATAGTTTACAGAAGAAGAATGCACAGCTCAGAGGTTCCAAGTGTTAGGACCTGGCTATCTCTGGGGGGACATTATTCACCTACCAGTCTAACTTCTGGCCCCAAAATATTCATGTGCATACCACATGCAATCTTAATTCATCTCATCTCAACATCTTCAAAAGTCTCAACTCATTTTAGCATCAAGTCCAAAGTCCCATCTAAATGTCATCTGAACAAAAGTTACCAATATCACCATCCAAATCATCTTGATTATATATGGGTAGCACTCTGGTTTTGATCTACCTTGCAATGAAATATCTTTCTATATGTAAAACTGACAAACTAGAAATCAAGTATCTCCTTGCAAAATACATTCATGGCCCAGGGCCTACTTCCCAGAGAAGCTGCCAGTCCACATAGAGAGAGTAGTGATTGTACAAAATTAATTTCTGAAGTCTTTGGAACCCCATCATCAAAGGCAAACATTACTCTTCTGCATCTTTCTCTTCTCTATCAGGAACAAAATCATTGAAACCCTTACCACCTTCTTCCTATCAGCATTCTCTGAACAAGCTGAGAGGATGCTGGGGCAGTACATAGAGTATTAAGTTGAATAGACTTCTGATCTGTATGGACATCCAAGCTCAGACCTTGGTAGCTACATGACCTTGGATGGTTCTCTGGACACTTTCCCCATCATTCCCCACCTGTAATGATCAAGCAAAGGCCCACCATCTGGCCATTTCTTCCCTGGCCTCTGGCATTTGAAGGAAGTCATCAGGGCCCTCAACTCCCCCATAACCTCTTCCACCATCAAGGTTCCCCATCCTCACCTAATATACTGTTCTTAAATCATAGTTCTTTGTGGCCATTGGTGCTATTACCTTAAAATAATTAAATATATCCCAACTTCCTGTGAAAAATACATGGCAGAGGGAATACATTAAAAAATGTATTTATAGTACACATGTTTATAAACAGTGGTTGTCCAATATTAAACAGAGTTCTGAAACTCAGATCCTCAGGCTTTGAAATGGAGAATGATATTAATGTCACAGTTGAATCTCAGTAAGGACTGTGCTGAATCTATCAAGAATTCTGAAAATTCTATTGAAACTCCTCACAGGTCATATTAGTAGTCTCTAGTCTACTACATTTTGAAATTCATATCTCTAAATACTCAAAATACAATCCCAAAGGACCTGCAGTACCTCCTTGGGAATGTCCACTTGATGGACATCCTGTGACTTCCAAAGCTCAATCAATGGAAAAAACAAGTCACTTCAGTCCAGGATTGGAGGAGACTGGACCCTGACAAACAGCTCCCTCCCCTCCTGTTTGTTGTTTCCCCACCCAACTCCTGCCCCAGTCTCATCCAGCAGCTCAGAGCTATTAAACCCCACAGCCATACTACACAGATGCAGCTTTCAGTCAAAGTCCAGCTGCAGGAAAGAAATGAGGCAGGTGAGCCTGAGCCCATCCTGGGGCAGAGGCCAGCTTCTTAGTGCAGAAACAAAGTTTAAGACCTACCATGTGTCACATTTATCTTCTCATTGCTCTCTGGACATTTCAGCACGTTCCTCAGAGGTGATAGCTCAGGGAGCATCCCAGAGCTTCTGATGACAGCTGAGGCTCTGATCACCTTATGAGACACCATCTTCCAGTGAAAGTGGGTGATTTTTCTAATTCAACCAGGCTAGCTGTCCCTGTCAGGAACATCCTGATGTGTGTTTGGAACATCTACAACTTAAATTAGTGCAGAAGCCTCATCCATGATGGAGAGAACAAGGTGAGGCACCTGGATGATGTACCTAAGGTCACACCAAGTTGTCTCCTCTTTCTGCTCCTGATCTCCTGAAGTCATGGGTCTCCACACAGTGGTGGGAAGCTAAGTCTGGTGACCAAGAACTCTGAATGGTCTGGGAGAGGAGGGATATACATGTTCACACTCTGAGAAAATAAATTGTCTTTAATTTTCAATTCTTATAAAATTATTCTGCCATAGAATTATCTTATGGTTACTAAACAATCATACAAAATGCACTTTTATTATTAATGTTATTATTATTATTTTATTATTTATTATTATTATTCTTTTCCTGGGCAAGTCAGGACAGAGAATTAAATCCTGAGAATTAACTTCACAGTGTCAAAGTGTCAGTTGATGAAAGTTGGTTCATAATTGCAACCAAATCCAGAAGAACAATTTGAGGAAAAGTAACATATGATATATGAGTGTGTTTATACAATGTAATACAATACAATATAATATAACATGTAATATTATATAGATATAATAGCATTACAAATATGTTTCCTGTGCTTGAAACTTGGAAACATCTTGGTGTTACTTAGAATAGACAAAATGGAGAATCGCTAGGTATTAAATTTTTTTAAGCAATAAGAGGAAACCTTATCTCATTGGAGGACTCACCTCCTTCTCCACATCTTCCTTGAACCTGAGTCTGGGGTTGGTCCCTCTTCTGAGTGATCCTGAGCACAACTTGTAGCCCAGGCCCCTCCTGCAAGTGGAAATTTGTGTCTGAACTCACACTAATTTCCCATCACTGTGTCTCTCACACAGTAATATATGGTCATGTCTTCAGCAGTTTCAGAGCTCAGCTGCAAAGAGAACAGTTCCTTGGATGTGTCTTTCAAGGAGGAGAATCAGCTTTTGAAGGATTGTAGTACATGTTACAATTACGGCATATTGCTGTCAACAGCTGCAGCCCCTTTCCTCGGAGCTGGAGTATCCAATGCTAAAAGTAACCGTTGATTGTTGTAGAGAATCAAGAGGGCAGGTGAGAGAAAGGATCTGGAGGGGCTTCACCACTCCTGGGCCTGACTTCTGCAGCTGCACCTGGGAAAGGACACCTGGGTAAAAGTTGAACCACAGTGAGTGCTGTGCTCAGAGGCATCACCCCAAATACCTTCATATCTGAATCCTGAGATACTCACATCTGGGAGCTGCTGCCAGAAAGAGAAATGTCCCAAAGGGGTTAACATTCCAGTTGGTGAAGCCCATGTTTTACAGACAGTATTTTTTCTGGTTGAGGAGGATCCTAAACTTAAATACATGTGTGCAGTGCTTTCATCAGTTGGTCTATATGGCAGTTTGTATGAAGGAGTACTTTAAGAAGTAAAGGTCAAAGGGGTCCTGGGAGTCCCCTTTCTATGGGGCTCCTCTGGGAGGTGGCTGCTGGCTGGGCCTTAATGCAACACAGCCTCCTTCATGGGCTCTCACTTCTCTAAGTATAGGGTTTTCCTCTATTCAGGTGATGGAAATTGCTGAAGGAGCTGATAAGGGAACCAGATGCAGCCAAGGAACAAAGAATCTTATGGGAATATAGTCGATGTGCCTCTACTCTCATGGATATACTTAAGAAATACTCAACACAAATAGAGGGACTTCTAATATCCCCAATAAATGTCCTGATCCATTTATCTCCTCTGTTATCTGATTTCTGTTGAATATAATAAACTGTTGGGGCAGTAGTTAAATGTACAAACACATTAAATTCTAACAAACTGCATCCAATCCAATATGTGCATTAATTCTTAATGACATTGTTTAACTCACTTAACTTTTGGGAGCATTTCTTCTTCTGAAAGGGCGATTATACACTGTATATTTAAAAAATTACTGTAGACTTGAAATTGTTCAAATAATTCCTCTTGAAGTTTATTTTTAGCAGAAAGTAGATATTTCTGTATAGATGATAATCACTTCTAGCAGGCTCCTAAGCCTGAACCTCAGGACTCTTTCTTTTAGGAAGAACTTTAGGGAACATAAACCCTTGTGTGAGTGACAATCACAGACAGTCAATGGAAAGTCCTCAGCTCAACCATATGTTGGATTGTGTTTTTGGCTGAATTCTGTCTCTCACAACACATGTTCAAGTCCTATTCCTGGTCCTGTGAATGTTGCCTTATTTGGAAATTTGTTCTTTGAAGATGTTGTTAATCAAGATGAGGCAAAATTTCATTTTGGATTTTTTTGGATTGGATTTGACCCTATCCTGTCACGACTGCTATACTTATAGAAGGAAAGATGTGAACACAGAAAGACAGATTCAAGGAGGACACCTGTGATGACTGAATTAGGAATTGAAGCCCAAGTATTTCAAGCAATACCCCAGTGACTAGAAGGAAGATAGGAAAGATTCTCCCCTACAGACTTCAGATGTATAGTCCCCAGAACTATATATTTGAATTGAAACAATATGTTTGTAATATATTAAGTCATTTAATTTGTACCATTACAGAAGACCTAGGAATCCATTCAAGGATTGTTTCCAGAGAAGACCATTTCCTGCTTTCTTTGTCTATTTCACTGAATTTTCAATTCACTGAAAATGTTTCCCACTATCTGGGAAGTAACAAGAAATTCCTGGTCAATATATCCACACAGTGAATGGCTTGCAGAAGAGAAGAGCTCATAAAGGCTAGAGAGAAAATACTTACCCAGGAGTCAGACCACTTGAAAAATGGCCTGAAGCTGCCCTCCTGAGGCCTGTGTCACCGAATCCTGGGATAATGGCTTAGATCCTAGAAATCAATAGTGGGAGTGAGCCCAGCACAGCTCCATCCCCTCCTGCCCTGTGATCCAGAGATGTGATCTCAAAACTATGAGATTCAGTCTGACAAGAAACAACCCAGTGATCACAGCAGAAATTTTGTATGTGAACTTTGTTGTTGGGAACAAGAGCTGTTTGCTGTTATTACTGTTATTTTATCATTGCCTTGGGGGCCAAAATGTGGAATCTGAGAGCTCTCACCTCTGACCATCACAAATGCACAATGGACCCCTACTCTTGGCCTGTCCTTGACATGTCACACATGTGACTGGGGCAGGTCAAACCCCTAAGCCTCAGTGTCCCCATATGTACCTTGACTGATTAAGGTCCTACTGTTTCTGAAAACCCCTTTTTACCTTACCATTTCAGGAGCACAGCCTTGAATGCACCATACTGCAACTGGCTATTCAATGTTAGTCAAGTGAATTACCTAAAAAATAACCTGAATTCCTGAAAGTAGTTAATAGGGAAAGCCATCAGATGTGGAATGAGAAAGAATAATAGTCCAAATCAGAGCCTTCTATTTAAGAGCAGGAAATGTGGGCTCACCTGCTATGGGAAAGGGGAGGGAAAGGAAAGACATTCAACATCCAGAACCAGGTGTGCCCACTACTCACCAGGTGGTCACATAGGTTTAGACAGATGAAGACTTCAGAGTTTAGTGTTCTGGCCTTTGACAGCTGATAGAATGGAAGAAGAAAGTATAAATTCTTGCTCACAGAGAACAAAATCCAATAGGTTTGCACATGTTTCCCTAGGTGAAGAGGAGTTGCTACCGTGTGTTCAACCAAAAGAAACAAAAAATTATTAAAGCTGTGAACACTTTAATTGTGTACATTATTAAACAAATCTGTGTCTGGACATCAGCATTAGATGTCTCTCAATGCTAGTGTGAAAAACCAAGAGAAATTACTAATTTGCAATAGACAGAGAATATAGGTAAATATTTAAGTGAAATACATTTGAAGGTTACTCACAGGAAGACACTGGAATCACCAGATTCAGAGTGAGAAGGATAAGATATTGGTGGGGTTCATGTTGGGGAGATGGGGAAGGGCCATCTCATGGCTGATTTTTATTTTCTCTGTAAAATGTAGAGAATATGAACTAAGAATGGAATGTGAACTTACAGAAAGTTGAGTCTATATGTGTGACAAAAATGGATGGTCATTGTATTAGTCATCCAAAGGGGTGCTGATGCAAAATACCAGAAATTGGTTGGTGTTTATAAAGGGTATTTATCTGGGGGTAGAAGTCCACAGTTTACATGCCATAAAGTGTAAGTTTCTTCTCTCACCAAAGTCCATTGCCACATGTTGGAGCAAGACAGCTGCCAATGTTTGCCCTGGTTCAGGCCTCTTGGGTTCCTCTCTACCCAGGGCTGCATTTCTCTCTGGGATTAGCTCTTCTGTTTCCTCCACAAGGTCAGCTTTAGACTGTGAGGATCTCTAGGCTTTTCTTCTCTCCACAAGGCCAGCTGTGAACTCTCAGGTGAATGGCTCATCTCTATCCCAGGGCCTTCTTTCCTTCCTCACCAGAACTCCAACATCAAAACTGTTCCAACACTGTCCATGCCTTTTATATTTGATTTCCCCACCCACCAAGGGGTGGGGCTCAATGCCCTACTGACATGGCCCAATTAATGTCCTAATCATAACTTAATCATGCCCAGATTAGCATACCAGTTTACAAGCGTGATCCAATAACTGCAACACTCCACCCTATGAATTCCAAAAAATACATTACAATATTCAAAAAACCTTAAATCAGTGACAAGTTCAAAACCATATCATAATCAGTTTAAAGAAATACAGTTTGTCTTCAGGTAAAGCCTCATCTGCTGTAGACCTCTAAACTTACAAAACCATTTAATTGCATCCAATACACAAATGGAAAGACAAAGGATAAACATTTTCCTTACCATAGGAGAAATTGGGAGGTTAAACATGAGTCATGGGTCCTCTACATTTCAGTAAACTGGCAGGACATCATCCATTCAAAGTCTGAGTGTCATTCTTAAGATGATGGTTTCTTCTCATTGAGGTCACATGGGTACCCACCCTTTCCACAGGCTTGCCCAATGGCTATTTTCTTGGTTCCACCCTCATCAAGCATCTGAGTGTTGACCAAGCTCCATACCTCACCCTCCACGGGGGTTGGGGTGATTGCCACACCTTACCCAATCTTTGTATTAGAGTCTTAACTCCCCTAGTACAGTGAGATGAAGACAACATTCCCCCTAAACTTTGGCATACAGAGTCAAAATACTCAGAGCAATGAATTGACCACCTGGTCTTCCCTAATCCATGGGAGACAGGAGCAGGACTCTCAGACCTATGGGGTGCTGACCTTAACCTCCTTAATCTTTGAGGAATGTGCTCCACCCTCCCTGTACCCTGGGGTGACAAAACTCTCTCAGAACATTGGGTGGGAACATCCACCCTCTTCAACTGCTGGGGCAAACTCACCCTCACTGTACACATGGGTGGGGCTTCTCTCTTGGCCCAAGGTGATGTCTTAATTCCAGATCTCAGCTTCCATGGTTTTCTCCTTAAAGCTGTTTCTTCTTCAATCTTTCCTTTCCAAGTCCTTTTTAGTACAAGTGGACAGTGGTTTTGTTCATACAGTACTTTCAAAAACCTTGTTGGTTTGGCATGCAAGAAGCACAGGTCCAAGCCATCAGACAGTAAGACTTTCCACAAGTCTTTCCAAGATAACTGCATCAACAATCCTGATTTACAAGTTCCAGGTTTAGCTAAGTCTTCAAAGGGGGCACTTTGATCTGAGAACTTGATTTCCAGAGGCTTGGAATTTCCATAATCAGTTTCTGTTTTCTTTGTGCTCAAGAGTTCAGTCCTTAGTGTATTTTGCTCATCAAGTGTTTTGCTATAAGTTGCAAGGAAAAGTCAAACCACACTCTCCAGGTTTACTTTGGAAAGTTCTCCAGCTAAATGCTCAGGTTTACCATCTCCAAATTCTGTCTTCCATATAACACCAGGAGTTAATCTTGCTAAGTTCTCTGCAACTTGAAAACACAGATCACCTTTCCTCCAGTTTCCAATAATAGTTTCATCATTTACTTGTAAGGCATCATAAAAAGTCTCTTTAACACTCATATTGCTATCAACAGTTTCCTCAAAGTGATCTAGGCCTTTTACATCAAGCATTTCACAATTCCTCCAAAAAATACCCCTTACCCTTTTACATAACCATTCGAACATGTTGGTAATTTCAAAAGCACTACCCCACTCCTGGTACCAAATTCTGTGTTAGTCAGCCAAAGGGGTGCTGATGCAAAATACCAGAAATTGGTTGGTCTTTATAAAGGGTATTTATTTGGGGTAGAACTCCACAGTTACCAAGCCATAAAGCATAAGTTTCTTCCCTCACCAAAGTCCATTGCCACATGTTGGAGCAAGACAGCTGCCAATGTTTGCCAGGGCTCAGGCCTCTTGGGTTCCTCTCTACCCAGGGCTGCATTTCTCTCTGGGATTAGCTCTTCTGTTTCCTCCACAAGGTCAGCTGGAGACTATGAGGCTCTCTAGGCTTTGCTTCTCTCCACAAGGCCAGCTGTGAACTCTCAGGTGAATGGCTCATCTCTATCCCAGGGCCTTCTTTCCTTCCTCACCAGAACTCCAACATCAAAACTGTTCCAACACTGTCCATGCCTTTTATATTTGATTTCCCCACCCACCAGGGGGTGGGGTTCAATGCCCTACTGACATGGCCCAATTAATGTCCTAATCATAACTTAATCATGCCCAGATTAGCAGACCAGTTTACAAGCATAATCCAATATCTATTTTTGGAATTCATAATTGCCAAACTGCAACAGCCATTCTTAAATAAGTTTTGAAAAATGAAGCATGAACTGTAAAGAGAAATGCAACAATTATCAGATGACTAGTTTCTTCCAAAATTCATGACCCAATTAATTACAAATTACCCCTCTCCACTAGCTCTTCATTATTAAGACATCTATAGGAAATAGAAATCCATCTCTAAGTGGGCATCTTATTGCCCTTTTGAACCCCTAAAAATGAGTAAAATATTACTGGACACATCAACAGTCCCAGAAAAATTTTTATTTTAGACTCTAATGTGCAAAACATAAACCCAAAAATTGAGAATGAGCCCCTCCCAGGTACCCTTGCACCTATCCAGAGGTTTACCATGTTCTAATTGGGTCATGAGAGCCTACTGCAGCTCAGCTCCCCCCTGCATTGAGGTTCCAGGTGGGCTCACAGGGAGTTTCCTTTGCAGCCTCTCTGGCTGGTTCCTTGTCTTCAGACTGCTTTTCAGAAGTACAATATGCTGTTTACACCATCTCTTGACATAGTGAATTGTCTTTAGAAACTCAGCATACTCTGCAGGGAGACCAAAAAAGATTTCATGAAATCACCAGGGTCTCCTTCCTGAAGCCTGAAAGACACATTGACACAGAGCCAGGCACTGTGAATCCAGAGATTTTCAGGGACTTCCTCTCATCTCCTTTTTCTTCCTCTATTTGAGGGCCATATCAAAGAACACCAGTGCATACAGAACTTCTGGGCTGAAAGTCAATTCACACATCTAGTATCCTAATAACACATGCACATGCACACACATACATGCACAAACATACCACACATGTACACATAATCAAAACACATTCGCACATCTAATATATCAATAATACACATACTCATATATACATATAAACTCACACACATACATATGCACACCACACACAGACATGCATGCACACATTACACAAACACACAGCTACTATTCCAGTAATAAAACCACACACACTATCAAGCACAAAATCAGGTACATACACACACACATGTACTCACTTTCACACATATACACACTTACCTGCTCACACACACACACACACCAACATGAGCACACCCACATAGGCATGCTCTCTCTGAACTTTGCCACCTAGAGGAGGAAGGAATAAAAGAATTCCATGTTCTACTGGATAAATTCCATGTATCCCAAAGATGAGAAACCTGACTCTGAGTAGCAGAGGGGCTTAGTTGTCTCCCAGGAACCCAGAGCATGGTTTTCACGTGGAAAGGACTTTTTGTATAAAGATGGGAAGAGTCTATGGTGTTGTCTCTCTCTCTGGGCACTCTAGTGACTTTCTAGGGAACTTCTGTGTTTACTGAACACAGGTCAGAGAGCAAAGTATTATGTAAATAAGCATAAAATTTATGACTTTGTATTGTGTCTTCCCCATGTTCACAAGAATTACATTCTTGTGAAAAGGATTTTTGTCTCTAACCATGGTGAAATGTCCATGTTTTACAGATGGCAGTAAATAAATATGTGTTAAATGAGTGAACATATTAATGAATAAAATAGGCCTAATAACAAGAAACTGAGAAGAGCTAGAGATAATAAAGTATAATTTCTACATGACCTTTTTTTTTCTTTCCATGCCTCAAAGACTAATCTCATCCAATTTGAACAGAGAAACATCATTGAGCTGCAGGAGATGCTGAAATCACCAGGTGTGAGGAGACTGGAGCTGACTCATCTCATCACTCTGTGCAATTCCAGGTCATATCTGCCTCTTTCTCAGGTTCCTGTGAAACTTACAGATTCATGGGCAAAAATTATATACCCTAGTACTGTGGGTCTGAGGAAATGAGAAAAGCAGGGCAATAAGAAGAGTCCAGGGCTCAGTGGGAATCTCTCTGCTTTCTAAGGAGGGGACCCAGAGGCTCAAATAGTAACTTCCTAACCCACACATTGCAGAATCTGGCCTCTGTGTTCCAAGGGCAGTAGGGACTGCTTCGCCCACTTGTTATGTGCTTCCCAGCAGGGAGAGATTTGTGTCTTCCCTCTTACCCTGGGACCCGTGGTGTTTCTTAGCACAGAACTAAGCACACTTGTGTCCTCACATCTCAGAGGCTGCACCTGGCTCTGGAATGTCCTGGTAAGTCTGTTGTGAGACACCATGGCTCTTCAGTGGATAATGTTCCCTCCACTGTTTATTCTGCCCATGTACCCCAGCCTTGTCCCAGGAAGCTGGAATTCAGAAAGTACAATGGAAAAATAGCCAGTTATCTCATAGGTGATACTAGTACTCTAGAAGACTGTGCTCACCCCTGGGCTGGATACAGGAAGTGACCTGAGCCCTCACAGCCAGTAACAGGAAATCTCATCACCTAAACACAAGATTCACCAAAGAGAGAGATATTTCCCAGTCTAAGGTCCTGGATGGGATAGAGGAAGATGGAAATGTCCTTGGCTTTCTAGGATGCCCTGCAAAGTCAGGTCCAAACACAAGTCTGATACACACTGGGCTACCTGGGAGCATGACCCATCAGCTCTGCCTGCAGAAACCTGTGGCTGTGCAGACAAGATTAAGTGTGTACATTACTTCTTCCTGATGACTCTGACTTCTTCACAGAAAACTGGAAGTATTCAGCTTAACATATTCCTTATATGAAAATACTTGTGAAATTTAGGGTAAAAGAATATATAGATAAATGATTGAGAATTGCATGTGTGAAAATTAAAATAAAGAAACACATTAATTAAGTGTAAATGGTTTGGGGATGCTCTTTGGACAAGTAAAAACTAGCAAATATTTTGAGTCTTTTATTTTTATCTTATAATTTATCATCTTCTAATGTTTACATTGAAAAAGTGTGTTCTGTGTGTGTGACATCATTCTAACATCCCATGTAATAGCATCAGAATTTATAAGGGATTTAAAATAAGCACTTGGCCATGGTCTTTGATGTCATAATGCATGGAGAGAACAAAATGAAACATCTGGATACTGCTCCTGAGGACATGCCAGGGTTTCTCACTTTTTCCTTCCACCTGAGAACACAATTCCTACCTGATGGAAGGAGAGGGCTATTTAGCATGGACAATCTCAGAAGACTGGACTAGGTTCAGGAAAAGTACTTCATAAAGTCAATTGAAACAAGCTTTACTTAAATTTTCAGCCATAACCAGAAGAAAAGGCAGAGGGAGGGGTGGAGAATATACACATGTATGAAATAACATTTTTTTGAAAATCTGTACTTTGCTTGAATCTTGGGTACGTTATAGCACTGCTTTAACAAGGTGCAATGGCAATTCTCTTTGGTTTACATGTCATGGAGAAAAAAGAGAGAACCCTAGGCAGCAACAGGAAACTTCTCCCCAGTCCCTTTCTTCATCTGCCCCTGGGGTTGGTCCATGTGTGCCCCTGTTGGTCCTAAGTGCTTTTAGCAGCCCAGTCCACTCCCATACAAGGGAGGTTCTTGTCTGGGCTCAACCTGACTTCCTCTCACAGTGTCACTTGCACAGTAACAAATGGCTGAGCCCTCAGCTTTCAGGCTGCTCAACTTTAAATACACTTCATTCTTGGAGGTGTCCCTGGTGATGCTTATTTGGGACTGAATAGTTGGGTTATAGCGTGATTTTCCACTACTGTGTATGTCACCCACCCACTCCAGTCCCTTTCCTGGAGACTGGCAGATCCAGCTCATATCACTGCTGGCTAAAGAGAATCCGGAGACAGTGTAGGTGAGGGACAGGGTCTGTGAAGGCTTCACCAGGCCAGATCCTGACTCCTGAAGCTGCACTTGTGACAGGACCCCTGAGGACAAGGAGAACCACAGAGAGTCATATGCTCAGATGCATCATCCTCATTACCTTCTTATATGAATCACTGAGGCACTTACACCTGGAAGATGCCACCAGAAAGAAAAAGGACCACAGGGGTTTCATCTTCTTGTGTATGATGCCCATGATGCCCAGGAAATATTTTCCATATTGAAGGAAGACCTGAATTTAAGCAAATGTGTGCTGTGGTTTCATCTGTCTGCACAAATGAGTTTGCAATTGGGAGGTATCTGTATGTACATTGAAAGACATGGTCATTGTCTTAGGGCCACCACTAGGAGGAGGATGAGGGCTGAGCCCTCAGAGAACATATTCCTCTCCCTGGGGTGCCCCATAACCAAGCCCAAATTCCTGTACTTCCAAGCCAGGAATGTGATGAATGAGCTGGTCAGGGAGCCAGATATGGCCAAGGATTAAGGATGACTTTGGGAATATGTTCACTGTGTTACTACTCCAAAGGATTGCATATATATAATATGTGAATACCCTGGCAAAGTTGTTTCTGGCAGCTTCTGCTTTTTTTTTTCAATGTCTGTGGAAGAATGGACATTTGGATCTGCCTTCTCACAATTTTCTTGAAGTCATTACACAGTACTCGTATTATGTGTGTCTTCATAGTGGGATGGTAGAACTGCTATGGAAGTTATTTTCTGTGTGAACCCTTATCTCTTATGACCATGACTGCATAAGGGATACCTGAAATGCTCCTGCCCCTGATATATTGCACTTGTGCAAATTTGGCAGTTCAACCAACATTAGGCTTAGTGTTTTCATCTTGCACATTGAGAGTTTAAACCCACTTGCTTCTAAAAATACCATAGAGCTTCTCACCTTATGAACTGACCTTGAATACAGCATATGCCCACTGGCTATGCAGTAATATTAGTGTATTGAATTAAAAATAAGAAAGATACAGGACAGATATCACAAGAACTGCAAGGGGATGCATAGACAGTTTTGAGAGGTAAACAGCACTAGATATGAACACTGAAGACTCCAATTTTCATGGCAAGATATTAGAATTAAGGAAAATATCTGGACCCATGTGCCAAGGCATCCTACCCTCATGGAAGGTTGGGAAAGCAGGTGATGAGATAGAAGGAGAGTATCAGAGGAGGATAGCTGCATGGGGCAAACTACAAACTCACACTAGACTAGATGAGACATTAGTGTAAATTTTTGTTGCTGCCTTTAGCACCATGAGGTCATGAACTGTACCAAATACCTTTGAAGCTTGGGGCAGGAAAGCATAATTTTCATGGAGGAATTTGACTACCATCTGAGTAAAAACTTGAAAGATATATGGAGATTCTTAATCACTGATGTTTCCAGAATTACACATAATTGCTTTGATGATAGAAGAGTGTGGATTATTGTATTAGCTTGGGAAGGAGGAAGAGCAAAACTATGGAAAGATTATCCCTGGGGGATGTGCTGGTTCAGGAGTTTGCTATAAGAACAGTTCATTGGCTGTAAAGAGTTTTGTAATCAGTTCTACCCATAGTATCGATGGCTTCACCATTGTTTTAACATTTGCTTTCTACAGTGAAAATTGTAGAAAGGAAAACAGTGAAAATTGTAGGTCCAGAGATTCCTAGTGAAGGAAGGGAGAAGCAGTGATGTCATCCAGAAAGCAAGAAACATGGGTCTGTTCTTGGAAACAGGAATCAGATTTTCAACAAAGATGTCCCAGCAAAATAAGCTCCAGGGAAACAGGTACCTTCAGTTGAACCCTAGTGGTGCTGATCCTTCAGTATATAATGCATATTTCACTTTTCCTTTCCCATTTTGCAGGTTGACAAATGACATGGATGGGTCAGGCCTAGTTACACTATCCCTAAGCCAGCCCCATCACTCTCTACTGAGTGCCATTTGCTTCAGCATGCCAGGTTATTGTCTATGTGGTCAAAGTTTCATTGTCTCCAAGTGGATTTTAGTTCACAAACCAGAGATTTCACAGAGACCACCTGGGAAGAAAGAATTTTCTGAGTTGAGCTTCAGGCTACAATTCCTCCTTTTCCCACTTAACTCTGCTGTCCTCTGCTAAGTCCTGGCAATGATTAGTTACATAACACCTGAAAAGTGCTTAGAATAGCTATCTCTCCATAAATGAGTGCTTTCACTTCTTTTCATATTGAAGCATTAGGAAACTTATGGGTGTAGCAAACACCAGCATAGTAAATAGTAAATTGGCTGTGTGCAGTCAAATTACTTTCATGAATAAAAGGTAGTTAATACAATTCCATATATTTTAGGTGTTTGAACTACTAATATTTCCAGAAATTATGTCAATTTGACAATATGACATAATAGTACCAAAAATTATGAATTTATGACATTAAGACAGGAAACCCAGTATGCACTTCATTAGCTTCCTCCCCTATCCTACTGTCAGTTAACCATTCTTTGAAGTATTGGCCAGACAGGGGCTTTTTTTTTTTTTTTATATTACCTTGTTGTATTAGTTAGCCAAAGAGGTGCTGATGCAAAATACCAGAATGTTGGCTTTTAATAAGGGTATTTAATTGGGGTAGATGCTTACAGTTACTAGGCCATAAAGCATAAGTTACTACCCTCACCAAACTCTGTTGCCACATGTTGGAGCAAGATGGCTGCCAATGTCTGCAAGGGTTCAGGCTTCCTGGGTTCCTCTCTTCCTGGGGCTCATTTCTCTCTTGGCTAAGCTGCTCTGCTCTTTCCACAAGGCCAGCTGTAGAGTATCATGTGAATGGCTAGTCTCTCTTCCTGGGGCCTCTGCAGTGCCTCATCAAGCCTTCTGTCTTTCCTCACATATCTGCTTCTCTGTGTGTTTATTTCCTGGGCTGTCTCTAGTTCCTCTGCCTTGTCATTTTCTCTGTGAGTCCCCACCCCCTTGGACTCAAAATCTTACTGGCATGTCCCAAAGTCTTAATCATAATTTAATCAAGTAAGAGTAAAAACTCTGAATAAAATGCAATCTAATGTACCCAGAGGAACAGACCAATTTACAAACATAATAGAATATCTATTTTTGGAATTCATAAACAATATCAAACCACTACACTTTTGTTCTACTTTTGAATATTATGAATATATTGAAATCCAATATATCTCCTCAAATTTTAGAATTATAAGACCCAGCTCACTACACACAATAAAAGAGAATATGGGAAAGAATGTAGATGTTTTGAGGCAATCATCTGGGAATCAAACAAAAATCATTTCATTGTGCAGCATATGGTCAGTAGTTCTGTGAAAGAATGTGGTGATTTGCCTAGAAGAAATTGTCAACAAATTAAAGTTTATTCTGTCCAATATTAAGCCATCTAATTTGCATGCTGGGATTTTGTAGCTAATATTTAGTCCACCTAGCATTATGACACTAAAATTTGGAAACTTTACCCTCTTCCAGTCATTTGGAATACATTTCTTTACACTCAAAATAACCTGATTATGACTTCATTCTCTGAATCAATATTTACAAAATAGCATTGTTTTCTGTGGCAACAGGGTGAAACCTGCTTGGTTATGGCAATGGAGTGGTGGATAAAATACAGACCATCCCAGGAGCTCAGCATCAAACTTATGTGATGACAATGAAAAGTCATTATCCATAAGAGAGCGAGATCTGTGAGGTTCAATGGAGTCCTAAAGCAAATTTTTTGGATGACAGAGGGAAATAATATATCATAAGAGGTAATAAGCTATGTGATTATATCTGGAATGAAGAAAAACCTGAGGAAAAACATAGCCAATTAACAGTATGTGATGGATGAATAAACCTGATATTGAGAAACTGCGTCTATCTTGGGAAAAAAACCAATGCCTTAACTAGGGTCAATATTGCACAGAAACTGCAGGAAAATGGCTCAGGCTAGGTCCAAGCTACTGGAATTAACCAAGAGTAGAATAGAAGTGCAAGAGAACTTCCACTTTAGTGAAAAACTCCTCCCTTTGTCAGAACTAAGCTAGAGTGTAAAATTTATAAGAGGTCTAAGGTTTTACTAAATGAATATGTTAATGAAGTAGAAAATGGGGATAAATGGCTAGTTCTTATTAAATTGTAATTTACATACATATAATGTATATACTAATGTATAAAATTTGATAAATATTTGCATATATTTACATACATGTAGCCCTCACTACAAATCAGAAAGTGAACTCCCCAAAATTTTCTCATACCTCATTAATTTCTGCTTCTTCTTCCTTCCTTTCTCTCTAGGCACCATTTGATTTTTTAAATAGCTTTGTTGACTTATAAATAATATACTATAAAGTTTAGGCAATTAAATCACACAATTCAATGGGTTTATTTAATTCACAGATATGTGCCACCAACACCAGAGTCAATATTAGAATGATTTCACCACTTCACTACTTAACTTGCCTAAATTCTCTTCACTCTATCCTGAATCACATGAAACACTGTGCTAAGTCATCTCCCTCACATCTCTTCTGAGTCAGATGAGGAAATGCCCTGGGGGTCAGGACACAAAACTGTGGCCGAGGGAAATTCCTGTTGTCTTCCCTCTTCCTCAGTGACACTCATGCTCTGCCTATATTCAATGGAGGTTTTCTCTAAAACTACAGCTTGTGAGTTTCAGAGCCAGGAAGGGACCAGAACCTTGAATATGGGAGGGTGTGAGCAGAGAGTAAGCCCCAGCCCATGACAGGGAGCCCCTCCACTGCTTCCTCCTGTCCTGCCCTGGGAAGGCCTCTGCTTGGGGGACCTGAAGCCAGGCCACTCTTACCAACCCCCTTCTGGGGCTCTCTGAGGGGCAGACCTGGGGTTGCTCTCACACTGCCTCCATCAGAGCCTGTGTCTCCTTCCCTTACACATGCTGAGGCCTCAGATTTCAGGGGTTTCTGTTAAAGGTCATCAGGTTCATGAGGTGGTTTCAGGAAAAGGCAATCAGCTTTTTATTACTCCATGGAGTACATAGGACTAATATTGAAGCACCTCACACAGTGGTTGGTTGTGTGATTTCAAAAGTTTCCACAATCACAAAGAGTGTCCTAATTAGGGAAAGAAAAGGAGGTTTCCTTTCTCTATTAGATTTTTAAAATTCAGGGATATTCCCTGAGGCTCCTGGGAAATCAGATCCTGCTGAACCATGGCAGAGCCATTTTTGCCTCCATGAAGGACACACTGCTTAGTGTGCATGCAGGAATATTTCCTCCTATTGCAATGAAACTTTTCTAATTTGGATTATTCAATAGAAGATGCAGAATTATACAGCTATAGAGGTTCCCTGGGGAAACTGTAAGAAGTAGAGGAAACCCCAGACCCTGGCAGGAAACCAAGTAAAACCTCCCCCTGCACCTGCTCCTGGGGCTGAGCCCTGTGTTATGAGAGCCTTGAGCTCTCCTAGCAGACCAGACCCCTCCCTGCAGGGGAGGTTTGTGTCTGGGCTCACACACTTTCCCCTCACTGTGACTGACACAGGATTACATGGCTGTGTCTTCAGGCCTCAGGTTTGACATTTGCAGATAGAGCTGGTGCTTGGCACTGTCCCTGGAGGAGATGAATCTGTCCTTCACAGAATCTCCATAGTCCATGTATTTACTATCACTGCTAATGTGTGAGACCCACTCTAGCCCCTTTTCTGGGGCCTGGTGGACCCAGGTCATAGCATATTTACTGAAGGTGAATCCAGAGGCTACACAGGAGAGGCTCAGAGTCCCTCCAGGCTGAGCCAAGTCTCCCCCAGACTCCATCAGCTGTTCCTCACACTGTACACCTGTAATCAATGAAAGTAAAATTTTATTCAGAGTGAGACACCAACACACATGCTTTCCTCACACACATACTCACTGAATCCTACCCACAATGACACCTCCAGATTCTCCATAATATTACCATGGAAAATTGACAACAGAAAGGCCCAGCTCAGCACACCCTTCATGGTGCCTCCTCTTTCTCTGTCCTGTGCACAAAAAGGAAGAGCTCAGATAACCAGGGTGGGGGCTCCTCTCTCAGAGGTTCAGGGCCTGGGCCTGGGCTGGTTTACAGGACCAGAGGGAGGGGCTCCATTTGCATGTCCATCCCCCCTGGGACAAATTAGCTCCCTCCCATCTCATGAGCTCTCTCCTGGACATGCAGTCTCTGATTCCAGAGCTCTCTGTGAACACAGTCATTGAAAACTCATCTTATATTGAGTGCATGGAAAAATATTTCAAGTGTAGAAAATATGAAGTTCTTTCTCTCCCACATCCTCATAAAACATTGTGTAGGGTGAATGTATTCTTTAAATGGAAGCCATACTGACCAGTTTCCTATAGAGGCCAGGGACCTGGGAGAAGCCTCTGATGAACCATTGTCCTGGATCCCAGAACATAACCCTCCCTTCTCCTCAGTGGGTCCCAGGTCCAGGGCCTATGAGAGATGAAATATTGTCCAGACTTCTCTTTGTGTAACTACATAGGATAGATGGCAGCTGGCATTTTCTCCTTCCATCTGCTGGTTCCAAGAAGCATGAGATTGAGGCTGTGGACATCTGAGTCAGGGCTCTAAACATCTGTCTCATTACCTCTGTACCTTTTGCCACACAGAAAAAGCAGGTGATGGCTGGATGAACACACAGCTGGATCTACCCAAGCAAGGTCCCTCACAGCTCCCAAGGCAAGCCCGGATCCTAGAGAATTGCAGCCATTTTTCACATGCCACATCACATGTAAATGAGGAGGTCCTCTCAGCTCACATAAGAACATGATTGTTTTTTTCTTGTTCCAGTTTTACTGATGGATAAATTGCCTATATAAAAAATTACCTTCCACAATTGTACATTTCCATGAATTTTGGAAAAAATTGAGGTTTTTATCAGAACTTACCCACCTCTACACTATTGAAATTGTGCACCAGATATTTCTTTGTTATGCAGAGATAATGAACAGTGTAAGAAGCTGAGCAGCCTCCAAGGACTCTGCCCAGAAAATGCCAGTGGTAAATCTCTCCAGTTTTGACAACCAGGAATATCTCCAACCTTTTGCCATATGTCTCTGGGGTGGGGGGAGCCAAATCCCTATGGTAATCTATTACACCCTTGCTAACATGAACAATTCTTTTCAGGTTATTCAAATTTTGATATAACCAGGGTTGGGGGAACTCATCATATTAGACTTGGAGCCCCTTAGTTTTACAAAACTGACGTCCAACAAGAACATGACTTATTAGCTGAAATGTTCCCAAACCTTCCAATTAATATTTTATAGTGACTTAAATCACAAATACAAGATCCATCAAGAAAGAATACCCCACATTCTCCACTGGGGCAAAAAGGAAAGACAGGCAAGATTGAACCCTATGAAAATAATGTCTGATGTTCTGAATCACGAAAGATCCTTAGAGTAGCTTTGTAAGAAGGACCCAGTCTTTGTAGGGGAACCACAGCTTCTGAGACAAAATCCTTCCTCAGCCTCACCTACACATGCTCCTGAGCTGGGAAACTGTTCCTGGTAGTTCTTTCTTGACTCATACATCCAACCCCTGTCTTCCTCCCTTTGGATGAGGTTTGTGTCTGGGCCCCCACTGCCTTCCTTTAACTATTTCCTGAGAGGATGGCAGTGGCAAGACTACATCTTTGAAACTCAGAGCTCAGCTGCAGGGAGAACTGGTTTAGGGATATGTCAGCGGTGATGGAGATGTGGCCGTGTGCAGGGAACATTATCTGTATTTCAAGGTGATCTACTGTAATAAGCATGACACAGCCACTGCAATCCCTTCCCTCAGTGCTGGAAGCCTTGGTTTTAATTAGAACCAAGGCAAAAATAATAAGTAGATAGACACAGGGACTCCACCATTCCTGGACCAATTTCCTACAGCTGCACCTGGGAAAGAGCACCCGTATCAATTGCAAATATAATGAGTCATATGCTCAGATATATCATATCGATTATCTTCATGTCTGGAATCCTTAGGGCACTCACATGTTGAATTACAATATTAATTTCAGTTAGTCAATTTCTGAAAAGAAAAAGTAGCTGGTGTTTTGGTAGGGATTATGTTGAATCTGTAGAACAGTTGTGTGATATTGCCATAGTAATAATATTAAGTCTTCACTGGGTAGCTAGCCAATTATTTAGATCTTTAATTTCTTTCAACAATATTTTAATAGTTTATTTAAAAAATAATTGTGAAGCCTTGCACTTCACTTCTTTTGTTAAATATATTCCCTGCTCTTTTATTCTTTGTGTTGCTATATTAAATTGTATTATTTTTTAACTTAATTCCATGAGTGTTCATTGCAAATTTGTAAAATTGCATTTGACTTCATGTTTTGATCTTGGGTAGTCCTATTTTGCTGAAATTGTCCATTCAATCTTAGTTTTCTTTTTTAGCATGTGTGTGCATGTTCCTTAAGATTTTCCTTTACATGATTATGTCAACTGTGAAGAGACAGTTTCCCTTCTTCCTTTTCATGACCTATGTTTTTTTGTTTTATTTCCTTAGTGATTTCACTAGAATTTCCATTGCAATGTTGAATACAAGTGGTATTAGCAGACATCTTTTTTTGTTGGTATTATTTTTCTTGTTTGTGATATTCCTGATCTTAATGGGAAGGCTATCTGCTTTCACAATGATGAATCATAGTATCGGTAGGTTTTTCATAGATCATTTATAGAAGGCTGAGGCACTTCTCTTCTATCCCTACTTTGATCAATGTTTAAGTGATAGAAGGGTGTTGGGTTTTGTTAAATGGTTTTTCTATGCCTATTGAGATGATCATGTGTTTTTGTCCATTTTTTCATATGATTCATCACTTTGGTTGGTTTCCTTATGCTGAACCAATCCTGAATTCCTTGGAAAAATTTCACTTGTTTATGTTACATAATCTTTTTTGCACACTGCTTCTTCTGGTTACTTTATATTTTCTTGAGTATTTGGCTATTTTTAGAACACTCTTCCTGTATGGTATTTAATAGTTTTCTGTCACTATCACATTTAAGTGATAATTTTTATCATTCCAAAGACTTTTTCTCTTTTGTTTTTGTTTTTGGTCTGGTCATTTCTTTTAGAGCAATTATAGGTTTACAGAAAAGTCATGCATAACATACAGGGTTCACCCTCACACACAGAGATTTCCCTATTTTTCTGTTATTTTGTATGCCCAGTTTCCTAGCACATAGTCAATGCTCACATAAACTTGCATGCTAATTATATACTATTCTGATCCATTTGGTGAGTCTCTTTTTTTGAGTTAATTTTTTTATTTTTAAAGAAGGACACAACCTCAGACATAAGGACAAAACCAGGTTAAAAGTGAAAGGTTAGAAAAAAATATTCCATAATAATAGTATCCAAAAAGAGCTGGAGTAGACCAGGTTAATGTAAAATAACAATATTGTAGTATATGAACAGTAATTACTCAGTGCAACTAGCAAATTGGTCCTCTGATCAGTATTCTGTAAGTTTCTTCATACATAATAAATACTTGCTTTTAATTGAGGAGACTGGAGAAAAGATATTTTTTTGGATACTTCATTTTTCTTTAACCCTTTCTTATGCATACTTATTAATTAAAATAATCCATCTAGATTAATAATGATATAGCATTACTAGTGTTGAAATAGATTTTGAGTTTTCCTGCCTCATAAAATTATGAGTTGGCATATTGTTATCTGCTATAATTCTTTCCAGCATGATGTGAAGAATTCCCAAATAGGAATGTGATTATCCAGAAAAAATGATGGCCTAAATTGAAATTAAATAACTAAACCAATAATTTATTTCATTCTTACAGATTATTATGTCCAATAGTTAGAGCTGTAATATAAAAAATAGAAATATGTTATAATTAAATTTCTATTATATTAGAAGTATTACTTGCATTTTTAAATGTTTGTTTCTATACTATCTATTTCTTATAATTGATTATATTAAATCTAACCTGGCCTTACACAGTTTTAAAATTTGTAATTTCTTTGAATCTATTTTTCTATTTACTTTACAATTTTACAATAACGGTATTTTTAACAGCTAAAAAAAGTGGTAGTCCTCCCATTTCCTATTTCTCTGTGTGCATGTGTGTGTGTGTGTGTGTGTTTATATGAGTTCCAGCAAGGGGTAGAGACTCACCCTGAATCATGCCTCATAGATATACTCCAATCAAAAGGATCTCACACCTACAGGGTTGGATTACTTTGAAAACATAATCTTTCTCTTTTTGGGATTCACCAAATTAAAAGTGTCACAGATGATGACAGTTTTTTTCAGACCCCAAGTGTTCTCTTATATGTAACTGAAGAGTATCGAGTAAAACCATGTTTCCTGTATAAAAAGAAGAATATAATGTGCTGGCCCTGAGAATATGCCTGCCATTTTTTTCACCTACAACACATACTGGAACATCAGCCCAGCTGCTATTCTCTGAGAACATCACCTTGTTTGTGCACTAGACGGGTGACCAAGAGCTACTCCCATCAAGTTTGGGACTATACTTAGGGCCCTTCCTAGGAGATAGGGGACTCCTTTGATGGACAACTATGACACCAGGACATCCTGATGCTCTAGCTAAGCTAGAAGAAAGAAAACAGTTGGGAGAGAAATGGACAGAGGAGCCATTGCTGAGTCTGATATGCACACTTTTGCATAAAAAGAATAAAATAAAATGTGGAATCTATTAGGATTTATGGTTATTGATATTGGCATGACCTCACTCTTGGTCCTGACTTGAACCCCAAAGCAGGTCCTCACTTGGGAACCCCCACTGAGGTCCTCTCCCTCTGTTTGATTTTAAAACACTCACTGACATTCATGTGGTTCCTCAAATTTTGATCCTTCTGATGAGTGGCAGAGTAATTTCTGTCTCTATAAGGGACTCTTTTCTTTGTGTGCAGGCAAAACTGTTTCTTTCTATGACAATGAAACTTTTCTAATTCAGAGACTTCAATGCAGGGCACAGAATTCTAAATAGAGATAGCTTTCCTGAAGAATCTGAAAGAGGTAGAGGAAGCCCTAGACCCTAAGAAGAAACCAGCCTTAACTTCCCCCTGCTCCTGCCCCTGGGGAAGGACCCTGGGCTATGTGTCCCTAAGTGACCCCAGCAGCCCAGCCACTGCCTGCATGGGGAGGTTTATGTCTGGACTCACACTGCCTTCTCTTCACTGTGTCTCTGGCACAATAATACATGGCTGTGTCCTCAGCCATCAGGTTTGTCATTTCCACATACAGCTGGTTCTTGGTATTGCCCTGGAGGTGGTGAATTGGCCATCCACAGAGTCTATGTAGGGAACCAACTCTTCACCACTACCTCTAATAGATGAGATCCACTCCAACCCCTTCCCTGGGGCCTTGTGGACCCAGTTCATCCAGTCATTACTGAAGGTGAATCCAGAGGGTGCATAAGAGTGTCAGACACCACCAGACTGTGCCATGTCTACTCCAGACACCACCACCTACAACTCACACTGTAAAACTGAAATCAGTAAACATAAAATATGATTCACAACCAGACAGGCAGATATACAGGGGCATATAGACACACACTCTTTCACAAAGACAGCAGCATCTCCTGTTTCTCCACAATATCACCATGGAAAATTGAAAAAGGAACAAGGCCCAGCTCAGCACAGACTTCATGGTGCTCCCTCTTCCTCTGTCCTGTGCACAAAAAGGAAGAGCTCAGACAATCAGCATGAGGGCTCCTCTCTCAGAGCTGCAGGGCCTGGGCCTGGGCTGGTTACAAGTACCAGAGGGGGCTCCATTTGCATGTCTTGTTTCCCACAGGGCACATCAGTTCCCTCCTTGCATCTGAGGCTCTCCTGGCCCTGCTGTCTCTGTATTCAGAGCTCTCTGTGGCAATAGTGCATGAAAATTCCTTTGATGTTGAGTGCAAGAAGTGTTTCAATTCTAGGAACACTTTAGTTCTTTCTCTTCCCACCTCCTCCTGAAGAACTCTAAATATGTCCATATTTCTTTCCTCATAGCACCCACATCATTCAGATGAAAGCCAGTATATTCTCATCCTCCCATCTGCTCCTTGAAGGGAGTGGGATATAGAGGCTCAGAACATCAGTGTTTCAGGGCCAATGGCAGCTGCCCTGTGAATGAGGAATCACAACCTGTTTCCTTTACCCCCACATAGAAAGCAACCAGAAGACAGGATGGTTGTCTAGCTGTGTCTGACCCTGTGAGCTCTCTCTCAATTCCCAGGGCATTACTTGGATGATCACCCATTCAAGGGAGCTAAATGAATTATCAGGGAGGTGTTGCCTGGGAGTCTAGGGGCTGGGGCAGCAACCAGCTTCCTCCCAACCATGCTACACATCTAATGGACAATGGACTCTCCTCTTCCACCAGTCCTCCTCCCTGACCCCTGAAGTTTCTCCTTCAGATTCTCAGGCTACCTGGACAATTCCATCCTAGACAGTATAACCTCATGTTCTGCTCTGAATAAGGGCATCTGCTATAACTGTGAGAACATCCAAGGGCAGACCAGAGATCTCTGCTGAATGTCTGGTGAAGGCCTGATGGTGACAAGAAGGAGCTCTCTGTAGTGAAGTTAGCAGGCAAAATCCCCCCTCAAGCCTGCTGCTAGGATGGATTTTGTGGCCAACTCAAGTATCTTTGCCTCTATCCACAGAGACCTGACAAGGGTAGGCATGGCCATGGTGAAAGCCATCCTTGATGCTCCCCTCATGCCAGCTTTAAGCCTCTTCCTGCTATTTTTAGAGAGAACAGTGAGCCCAGGCAGCACCCGTGGGTCATCCTGTTTGTACTGATTCATGTCCATGAAGATGAAACTCTTAGTTGGATGCCACTGACCTTGGTTTCCATGGTGTGTTGGGTCATCAAATTCAGTGTGAAATCACTTTAACTCCACCCCAGCAAATGCTGAGCAAAATAAGATCTTGAGGGTTGGGTGTGTTACACATACCCAAGAATTGCATGATATGAGGGAATTGTTCAAATGTGTGCCATGATATAAAGAAAATATTTTGAAGCACTTTAATAATGCAATTATCCTTATAATGTAATTATCCACAATATGTATGTGTGTGTGTGTGTGTGTGCAATATGCTGCATGCAAAATCCCACAAAATTAGAAACTTAAAACAATAGCCATTTATTATTTCAGTTTCTTTTGATCAGAAGTCTAGGAATGGATTAGTTTGTCCTCTGTTCAGTTTTCACAAGGCGTCATCAAGGTGCCATCTCATTTTCATCACAGAATATCAAGAATATACAAATAACCACTACTTTCAAAAATGAAAGGCAACTATCCCAATTAAAAATGCTCAAAGTGTACAATTCTGTCATATTAACTTTGAGATGCATAATGTTAATGCAATAAAAAGTTTAAAAATATGGGCAAAGACTAGAATAGACATTTCCACAAAGATGTTATACAAATGGCCAATAAGTACATGAAAAGAAGTGTTTTATTCATTTTCTTTGATTCAGCTTTTGTGGAGTTCTTCTCCAGTTTCTATTGTAGTCAAAAGCCCAAGCAAGTGAAGACAGTTGATATATGTATATTTAGTTTCATTCAAGTGGCTCTCTCAAGTTTATTTATTAATTTTTGTAGATTCCTTTAGAATTTCTATAAGCACAATTATGTTATTTAGTAAATAAGGAGAATCTCACTTTTTCCTTTCCAAACTTTATGGCTACTTCCTGAACAATCTTGACATTAGGGGAAATCTTTCTATGTTTTAACATTAACATGCAACATTTAAATGATGATAGCTATAATATTTTACTTATTTTAACAGATACAGGAACATAATCTCCAAAATTGTTTAATTAAGAGGGAACATAAAAATATTTTTAACTTAAGTTAATTTTTTCTGCATCTACTGAGCTGGTCATATATTTCATCTTCCTAGTTCTATTAATGTGCTAAATTACAATAATTTCTTGCTTAATAAAATACTAAACTTTCATTCTTGAAATAAAGCCCAATTGATTATTTAGGTCATGATATATTATGCATTTGAAATATGGTTATAGAAAATTTGCATCTAGGTTCATGAGATTGTTGCCCTGATTTTTTTCTTGTATAATCAATAAGAAGTGATCTTTGCTTTTTTCTTAGAGGTTCACGGATTAGGAGACCAAATAGTGCAACAGGACATTTCCCACAAAATAACAGTAATTTTAATGCAGTCCCAGTGAAAAGTTCCTGTTGGCAATGTTCACAAACAGATGACAACTGTTCATGAGAGTGAAAAAGGACACAATTAGCCTAGGCAATTTAAAGAAGATAGACAAAGTTGGTAATTGGCTTACTCACATAGCTGTGTATACATCAATTGAATCAATATTAGAGTGTTTTCATTACTCCAA
>JAQZBX010031778.1:0-26168 GCA_029593785.1 Cabassous unicinctus
GTCACCCTCCCCTGCCATGTTTGCCAAAAGAACATTCCCAACATTGTAGTTTTAACCACTGTCCTGCAAATCCCCAGAGTTCACCTGCTCCTTCCCCTGACCCTCCCCCCAGTTCCATGGATAGTCCAACCCAATCTCCCCACCCTACTCCCCCTCACAGACCAGCACCACTGAACTGTAAGTGCTTACATCAAAAGAGAAAAAACAGCTCACATCACAAACCTAATCTTACAAATTGAGGATCTAGAAAAAGAACAAACTAAATCAAAAGTGAAAAGATGGAGTGAAAGAGTAAAGATTATTCTGGAGAATAATAAAATAAAGACTTACAAAAAAAGAAGAAACAGAGAGAGAATCAAAGAAACAAATGTTTTATTTGAAATATCAATAAAATTATTAGACTTTTAGATAGACTGACAAACAAGAGCGAAGACAAAAATAACTAAAATAAGAAATGACAGGGGAGCAAAGTACTATTGATCCCACAGAAATAAAAGGATTATAAAAAGATATAATGAACAACTATACATCAACAAATTAGACAACACAATGAATGGACAAATTCCTTAAAAACAGAAACTATCGACAAAGACTCAAGAAAAAATAGAGAATTTCATCAGAGCAATAACAAGTAAAGAGATTGATTCAGTTATCAAAAACCACTCAAGAAAGAAAACCAGAATGTGATGACATTACTAGAGAATGTTCATAAATATTCCAAGAATCATTAACACCAGTCCTGCTGAAACTTTTCCAAAATATTTAGAGAAGCATGCACACAATAGTTCATTCTATGAGACCAACACCACCTAATACCATAGCCAGATAAAGATATCACACGTAAAGAAAATTACAGACCAGTGGACTTTATGAATATAGATGTAAATATCTTCAACAACATATTAGCAAAATGAACCCAATAGCACAATATAAATATTACATACCATGATAATGAAGTATTTACCCCAAGTATGTAAGGAGGTTTCAATAAAAGAAAATCAATTTATGTAATAAAACCCATTAATAGAACAAAGGACAAAAATCTCATGATTATCACAAGTGATGCCAGAAAGGCATTTGACAATTCCAGTACAATTTCATGATAAAAACCATTACAAAACTAGGACTATAAGGAAACTTCCTCAACATGATATAGGTCACATGTGCAAAACTTACAGCTACTGTGATAATCAATGATGAAAGACAATAAACAGTTCCTCAAAGATCAGGGAAAAGACAAGGATACCCAGTGTCACAACTTTCAATCAATAAAATACTTGAAAATCTAGCCAGAGGAATTAATCAAGAAAAAGAAATAAAAGTCATCAATATTGGAAAGGTAGAAGTAAAACTTTCCCTATTTGAAGATGATATGATCTTCTATATATAAGACCCAGATAAAAACACAACAGAGCTACTTGAGTTACTATACAAATTCAGCAAAATGGTTGTGTACAAGAACAGCAAGCAAATTTCAGTAGTGTTTCTATATACAAATAATGAACTATCTGAAGAGGAAATAAATTTTAAAAATTCATTTTCATTAGCAACTAAAATATCAAATACTAAGGAATAAATTTAACAAAGGATTTAAAAGACATATACAGAAAAGTATAAAATATTGTTAATTGAAATAAAAGAAGACCTAAAGAAGTGGAAATACCTTTCATTTTCATGGATTGGAAGACTAAATATTTTTTACATAAATTCTAAATAAAGTGATTTACAGATTCAATGCAATGTCAATCAAAATTGCAATAGCATTATTTAGTGAAGTGGAAAAATCCAATAATCAAATTCATGTGGATGCATAAGGAGCCCTGAAGAATCACCATCTTGAAAAAGAAGAATGAAGTTGGGAAACTCACATTTCCTGAATTGAAAACATATTATAAAGCTGCAGTGTTCAAAATAACATGAGTTTGGTACAAGGGCAGGCATATACATATGTGGAATTGAATTGAGAGTTCAGAAATAAATCCTC
This sequence comes from Cabassous unicinctus, assembly GCA_029593785.1. Lineage (NCBI taxonomy): Eukaryota > Metazoa > Chordata > Mammalia > Cingulata > Chlamyphoridae > Cabassous > Cabassous unicinctus. The sequence goes on from JAQZBX010031778.1 coordinate 1,985, forward strand.
ATATCCATGGTCAACTGAGATTTTTAAAATTATTAGTTTTCAGAGTTTCTGAAAGAATGAAACAAATGATTCTGAGAAAACTAGATATCCATATTTAAGATGATGAAGGAGGACACCTAGTTCACACTATATATGAAAAAATTAATACAAAATGAGTTAAAAACCTAAATATAAACACAAAGATGATAAAATTCCTGGAAGAAAACACAAAAAAGCATCTTCAGAACCCTGTTTTAGACAATGATTTTTAAGACTTAACACTAAAAGTATGAACAACATAAGAGAATAGATAAATGGAACTTCATCAAAATTAAAAACTTCTGTGCATCATGAAAGTAAAATGACAAACTACTGAATGGGAGAAAGTATTTGGAAACTGTATATCAAATTAAGGTTTGTTTGGTTTTTTTCCAGATTGTGTGGTTTACAGGTTTTATTTTCCTTTAGAAAGTTGGAAGTAATGAAGTGGGGGTTATGTTGGAAATCTAAGCAATAGAAATTAACATAAAAGGGATTAGGAAATAGACCTAGAGCCTGGGGCCACATCCTCTCCTGTCTTGGGACAAAAGAGTTCCAGGCTCTGCAGTTAGACTGCTTGGACTATAATCCTGAGTGTGAACTGAATGTGGTGTCAGGCTCACTATCTTTCTTCAGCTCTTGTTGGTTCATTCATTCATCAAACATTTATGGAGCACATTTTATGCATCAGGCATTGTGCTCCATAGACACTCCTGTCTTCCTCTTTATTTATTTATTTATTTATTTCTCCCCTCATTGTTGATTTTTTTGTGCTTGCTGTCTGCTCTCTATGTGTTCAATGTCTACTTGTCTTCCCAGGAAGCAGTGGGAACCAATCCTGGACCTTCCGGAGTGGGAGAGAAGTGCTCAATTTCTTGCACCACCTCAGCTCCCTGGTCTGTTGCATCTTTTATGTTCTCGCCTCTGCATCTCCCAAATTAGGGTTTAATAGCCAGAATATATAACAAAACCTACAACTCAACAACAGAAAGAGTAACCATCCAATTTTTAAAATAGACAAGTCTTTAATAGATATTTCTTCATAGAAGATATACAACACACCAAAAAGCACATGAAAAGATGCTCAATGTTATTATTAGGGAAAAGTTAAATCAAAATCTCAGTGAGATACCATTTTACATCCACTACAAAGTTACTACTGAAAACAGTAGAAAATTACAAGCATTGAAGAGGATATGGAGAAATAGGAACATCTATTCATTGTGGTGACAATGTAAAAATGTTCAGACCTTGTGGAAGACAGATGACTGTTTCCTCAGAATGTTAATTTTAGAATTACCGTATGACCCAGCAATCCATTATTAGGTATATATCCCAAATAATTGAAAGCAAGGACTCAAACAGATATTTACAAACTGATGTTCATAGCAGCATTATTCATAATTGCCAAAATATGGAAACAACCCAACTATCAACTGATAAAATGGATGAACAAAATGTTTATGCACATACAATGAAATATTAATCGTCTGTGAAAAGAAAAGAACTGATAATTGCAACAACATGCATGAACCTTGAAGACAGCATGTTTAGTGGATATTTTATTATCTTACTGATATGAAATAAATAGAAGAAATAAATTTATAGAATGAGAAACTAGAATATGGATCCCAGGATCCAGTGTTCATATAAGAATGGGGATTTATTGGATTGATTGTAGAGTGTTTCTCTACGGGGTGATGGGAAAGTCTTGTTAATGAATGATGATGATGGTACTACAACATTGTGAAAGTAACAAGACTGAATTTTATATATGAATGTGTTATAAATGGAAAATTTTAGATTGTATGTATGTTATAAGAATAAATATTAATGAAAAACAGCATAGAACTGCATAACACAAACAGGGATCCCCAATGTAAACTTTGGAAAATGGTCACAATATAATTATAATATTATTTCATCAGATATAACAATGCAAGTATTAACAAAAGGGGAAGTACACTGTATATTTTGCATGATTTTTCTGTAAACCTATATAATCTTTAATAGAAAAAATGAGGACAAAAGTTTAAAAGAGACTGCTGATACACCAAATAATGTGGATCAAACACAAAAATATTAAATTCAGATCTGAAAGTTCCTTAAGCAAGACAGTGACAGTTGTATGATATAGTTAATAAAAAGCTTTAAAGCAGGAAAAATAATCTATTTAAAAACAAATTAATAAGTAAATAGACTATTAATTTTTGATTCTTACATAGGCAAATTGAGGGTTTATTAGGAATGGCAAGGTAAATCTATAGGAATGATGGTAATATACCATATTATATTAGAGGTTGGGTGACAGATGTGTTTGTTTTAAAAATCATTGGATAATATAAATTTAACATTCATGCATTTAACTAATTCTAATGCTGCCTGCAACAAAAGGATTTGCATTAATGATTATCATTAATTATAGTCTTCCTGATGTGTTTAGCAGTGAACAGTACTGCTGTTTCAAACTTACTTAATACAAAATAAATTTAAATAAAACTTAACGTAAAATAAGTATGTTTATATAGATGGGTAGAAGGATAAAATTAATGACAAAACATTAAATAAATAAAGAGAAATACTCATAGGATAATATGAACAAATTCAATGGATATGAAACTGTTCATCACATAATTCTTTCTTCTTTTATTATATGATTAATTTTCTTAATGAAATGAGAGTTATACAAATTAAAATAAAGTAATACTTTTTAAGAAATAGAGTACATTCACTCCAAATGTATGACAATTTTTAATTATTTTCAAAAATATGAATGAAAATCTCATATGATTTCACAATCTAGTATTGAAAATAAGAATTCTTCATAACAAAACTCATAAGATGAATCCCAATTTCTAATAAAATGTAACTTTTCATACAATTTCCTTATTATCTTACAAGCAAACGAGTAATAAAGAATTTAAATAAAAAATATCTTAAGGTAAAAAAGTCATACACTATTTAATAAACTATATATCAAAGTTTTCAGTGTTGGAAAAATATGCATTGAGTAAATAAACACAAAGAACAGGTATAACAATGAGTATTTAATTTGAAATATACTTGTCAAGATCACATATATATTTTAATCATGATCATAATTTAATCTAATAGCTCTAATTTTATATACATTGGAACTGACCTATAAAAATCATGCATTTCAGTTTTCCAATTTTAAATTTTTAATTATTTTCTGTATAACTGATTTTAAAAACATTACAATGCTATACAACGATAAATTTTAATTCGTCCTTATTTTACTCCAATAATCATAAATGAATAAAGTCAACTGCAAATACTTTATCCTTGATATACTTTTTATTGTATCTATATATCTATTTATCTATCATCCATATTTACCTAGTTATCTATTTATCTATTGCATGTAAAAGTGTGGGTATGTGAGTTTGAAAATCTTTTGCATGAAGTGACAGTGTATGTGGTTATATATTTTAGTAATGGATCAATTTTATTTTTTTCTGGACTCTTTGAAAGGCTTTGAGAAGGAATAGAGAAGTTTAATGAAAAATTACTGAATATGTACTTAATATGTGGAAATAAAAAAATGTGGTGAGACACAAAATTCTTGTCAGAAGAATGAATGAAATGACCATATACATGGATGTTGAATGAAAGGTTAAATCTTTTAGAAGACAACTTCTCATCTCTACACTTTTGCATAAAACATGAATTCAAAATCCAAAGAGCACCAGGCAATATCGTAAATAAAGGGAAAGGAAAAACTAAAAAGGAACATTATTGCAATTTTCTGTTTGTGTGTTTGTTTTTGAGTGTTTATTAGTTATTCTCACTGGACATTTTTGGGATATTCAGATGATGTCTCCACCCTTAACCTCAAATCATTTTTGCCAGTTTAGAGTTTCCACAAATAACTTGCTGAAAACATAAATTCATTATAATATTACAAATAACAGGAAACCCAAAATCACATCTTAGCCCCTTACATAAGAAAATACTAGTTGGAGTCATTAAGTTTATGAACATATGCCCCAAAAAGAAAATCTATCTCTACAACTGCACACACAAGTAAAAAATAATTTTCATACAAATGAAGAGGCTGTAATAAAATACCCCAAATCAATAGACCCAGAAAATTGTGGCAAGATCATATATATATATACACACACACACACACACAAATATATGTGTATAATATGTATCTGTGGGTATATATATACGCACACATACATATACACATATATGAATGAAGAACGAGGTACAATGATAAAAGAATAATAAGAGAACAATAAATCAGGTTATACATATATGATTGAAATAAACCCAGTTGCAAGAGAGGAAATTATTGTAGAGAAAATGTACAGATAAAGAATTTAATTGGTAACCATTTGGAAAGTAGACTACATATCAAAGGGAACTCATGTAGCAGTACCAAATATGGAAAGAATTGGAAAACAGAGAAAGTTAGGGAAGAATATATTAAAAACTAATTTTTGCAAAGGAGGATGGGGATCCTCCATTTCAAATAAGACACGGAGTATTAAAAGAAAAAATATAAAACTACACATTTAATACACTGCTTCAGAGGACAAAAAAATAAAGCAAAGATCCTACAGAGAAAATCTTAAACAGGAATATATGAAACTTATTGGAAGAACAAAGGAGTAAAAAATATCACATATTAGACACTTCAATGCCCACTTGCACTTTCTTAGGATACTAATGATTTAATAGTGAGAGAGCATGGTAGTTGTACATAAGGTATATAATGTCAATATTCTACTTAGTAAAATTAGTAAAGGAAGCGTGGAAGCTGTAGGAGAAAGATTATCAGAAAAATGGATTTTGGTGTAAAAGATAACTATAAGTTCAAGAAACATGATAATTCAATAATAAATTAACATGCATGTAAAATCCTACAAAACTATAAGAGTGATATAGAAAGAAATATTGCATTTGTATTAAGTAATCATTCCCTCAGATGTCTACAAGGATTAAAAATAGAGTATTAAATATAGTAATCCATGACAGATTGAAGGAGAAATATTATTATAATATCATTACCATGGAGGCAGAAAATATTCCCTTTAAAATAAAATACTCACTCAGGATGAAAAATTTTTCACAAAGATAAGAACTGAAAAATCCTTTCTATGAGGCAATGTAACACTAAAATTGCAATTTTCCTAAGCCAAACAACAGATCTTAAAATATGGATTCTAGAAGCTTCTGTTGCTGGGGAACCAGACAGATAAGACCACTTACATCACCTTTATGAAGCAACATTGTGAGGCAAGAAAAGGAAAATGATATGTACCAGAATTTCAAAAGAGGAAAATTCATTGCCATTAGCAGCAAATAAAATTGATAATAGGGAAGATTATAAAAATCTACACAAATAATATGAAAATACTGTTGAAATAGGGTTTGAGAAGAAAATTAGTTCCATAAATACAATAAAGAAATATCAAACATTAACTAGCAAAAAGAGAAAGAAAATGAAACTTTAAAAGAAACAGACAATAGTATGATTTAATATGTATAAATGTAAGTGTGTGCAACTATGTAGAATAGATATATCATTCCTTGTGAAGAAAATTTAAAAATGTTGCATGTTTTAAATGTTTCAAAAGTTAAATTAATGGAGAGATAGATTACATTTATAGATTTGTTTGAAGACTCAGTAGTATAAAAATGCCAATTATATATTTTATTAAATATAACCCATGTAAAATTTCAGCATATTTTTTGTAGAAATTAACAGGTTGGCCCTAATACTCATATAAATTCCAAATAACATAAACACATCTTAGGAGAACAAAAACAATTTCCTTAACAGACAAGTCTGCTATAAAAAATTAGTAGGTATACATTGCGATATGTGGCAAAAACACACAAGTAAAGACTGCAACAGAATATACAGTACATAGGTCTATTCAAAAATAACATACATTTTGGTACTGCATTGATAATAGCATACATATTTCAGAAAATGTTACCAGAAAAATTGTGTTGTAGTATTATTCACAAAAATTATGAAATTTTATTTCTATTTGCAACTTACATAAAATCAAAAGGAGAGCACAGGACATCTTTGAATAACATAAGAACACTTCACTAGTGTTGGGATCACTGCACTTAATCATAAAAGAAGGTTAGAATGTGGTTAAGAGGAAAAGAGAAGATATTGAATGCTAGAGGGTTAATATAGAGTCAGGAAATTCAGAATAGTTGGACATTCCCTTTTAAACAGAACACAAAAAAATGTAATCACCAGACTAGAGACTATTTTTGGGAAATAATAGGAATGCACAATGTTGGGGAATAGTACGGAGAAAAACTTATATTGCTGTGGCCTTAAATTTTTGAATTACATAAGCAGTGGTCTAGAGAGAAACTTTTGGATTTCTAGAGGTGACAGGACTAGAAAAGTAAGTTAGAATGGTGATTAAGCCATATCAGAAATGACAGCTTTCTATTCACACTAAATGCAAGTGCTGAGCTTCAAGAAGAAACAGAGGCTAATTTCAGTTATTTTAGAAAAATGCAAAGCAACAGAATAACAGGTTACTTGATAAGAAGACTTGGTGTCTGTGTGTGGGGCAGGGGGGCATAGAAGGTAGAAGATGATACTCTGAGTTTTGAACATGCTGACATCATCATAATAATCAATGTTAAAAGGAATTAGATATCTAAGATCAGAGATACAGAAAATAAGAACTCCATTTGGAGGGACATAATCATTTAAATATGAAAATTAATATATCATCTTCTCAAAGTGTATACATTGATACAAATTAAATATGGCTTATATAATATAAATAAATCCTAGTTTGTAGTGTCTGAATGTGACACCATAAAGAAACATATATATTCAATTATTTCCAATTATTTCCCCTTAAAATGTACATATTTGACCATACGAAAATTCAAATTTATATATGCTATCACTTATTTGGTTTATTTACTCTTGTTTAATTTCAAATTATAATTCAGTATACTATAAGAGCCCAAATCATCACAATGTTTATGATTATTTACAACAATACAATAATTAATTGAAGGTTTGCAAATTGGTACATAATTAATTTTTTTCTGACACCTCACAAACTAATTTCTTCTATTTTTAAAATATCACATGTGCATGATAGAAATCTTAAACAGGAAATATATTTAGGAAATAAAATGCAAAGGTAAATTTCTATAGTTCCCCGTCACTGACTACCATGCTTCATTTCTAATACCTGTTGGAAATTGCTAATGATGTGATTCTTCCGTTAAAATGTGTAGCATAAATAATACAAAGTGAACATAACTGTTTCTTTAAACCAAAGAAATCATTATTTTCTACCAAATTATTTTGCCCAGAAAGATTTAGATAAGAATTGCTGAGATTAATTGGAAATTATTATTATTCTTTCTTTTCCTTAAACAGCACCAGCTCTTTGACATAATTATAAAAATAAACTCTAATCAGTGATGTTCTCTAAATAATGAAATTTTTGAAGGAAAATTTTATATAAGCATAAAATGCTTAGGTAATATCTTTATTCAATGAACAAAATTTTGTTAAAAATCTATTGTGTTGTCAAGTTCTCAAATATTCAAGATGATATGAAGTACTATATATTACATATTTATAATTTGAAAAATAATAGTGGATAGAAAAACTCAAAGGCATCTTTAATTACAAGAAACATTAATATTTTGAAATAGTAAATTTTTAGGTTTAAACTCAAAACCCATTTTCTTTTTACCCACACTTAATAATTTTACTTATTTTTCTTAAAATGGATTATGAGACATACCTTCTGACAAAAACATCTAAGTGGATTCTACATTGGACTATATGTCCAATATGTATCATAAAGAAATTATAATGAATTTTACTAAATTTGGCACTTGAGATTTAAATTTCATAATTTTAAATTTCATAACTTTTGGTCTTGACACACAAAAAAACAGAATTTGTTCATGTTTGGAGGGAACTTATTTTAACCAACATTTCCTTTTGAAAAAATCTTAAGTAAATCCCAAGTGTTTGCCCATATAATTAGAAAAATAGATGGATATTTTGTTTAAAAATATATTGTTGAGGAAAATTTCTATCATCTTCCTTCTTAACCCAATGGCTCAATAGATTATATGCTCTAGAATCAGGTAAGTCCTTATGACGTTTAATCTTCCAACCTGCTTGGTAAGATTCCTTGGTGTAAATATAAGTATACGAGTACATGTATCATATTTCTGAAGGCAGCTTTTTTCATAGTCATAAACAAGCAGCCATCAATGAGGGTCAAGAGCAAGGAGCCTATGCCTAGGATTATTCTTACCTTGGAAATCCAGCAGAAATTAAGCTGCTTCTTATTTCTGTGACTTACAATTTGACATATGGTCAAAGGCAAACGTTCCATACATAAAGCTTCTCTTTGTAGCAAATATTTACTTCAAGTTTCCACTATATAAAGAAAAAGAAAATGAGTTCATTAAACAAAATCATTGATTGTTCTTACATTTTAAGATTAGTCAAAATTTATTATTTATTTAGTACATCAATATCAAATCTTACATTTACAATTTCTTTGAAAAATAGGATAACTGTTTTTTTATTTTATATTATTTTTAAAGAAGCTATAGATTACATAAATGTTACATCACAAATTTTGATGTAACATTTATTTAATATAAAATTTCTTTAAAAATAATAAAAAGAAAAATGCAAAATTAAAAAAATTTAAGGTTATTTTCCTCCAGTGAAAAAAAATATAGGGGGATTCTCATATACCCCCACCCCTTCCCAATTCCAGTCCCACACTTTTCCCCATTAACAACATCTTTCATTAGTATGGTACATTTGTTACACTTGATGAGCACATATTGAAGCATTGCTACTAACCATGATCAAGATTTTACATTTTATTTTATACTTTGCACAACAGAATTTTATAAGTTTGACAATAATGGCCTGTATCCATCATTGCAATATCATTCAGAAGAATTCCAGTGCCCCCAAAATGCTTCATGTTATACCTATCTTTTCCTCTCCCTCCCCTCAGAGCTTCTGGTGGCCACTGCCTTTATATCAATGATACAACTTCCTCAATTGTTTGAATAATGTTAAGTTTACTTTAGTCCAAAGCTGCTTTCTGCCCCCATGTTTGTTCATTCCTCAATCTTGAGGACTTTGGGATGGTGATTCCCACTCTGTTTCTGATTGAGAGGTGGCTTAAATCCCATGGGGCAGATGGATAGAACTGTCTTGCTTACAGTTGTAAGCAGTCTTTGATTTTTGGGAAGAGCATTGTCCATCATTATCTGCTGAGATTCAGGGCTCATTTGGCATATGAACACACCAAAGATTTAAATCTCTGGGACTTATGTTTAAGGAATATAGTGCTAATTACAAGTTCAAATTAAAGGGTCAGAAGAGCAATGTATAGGGAAAATATAAATGAGTCTAACTCTGTTACATTAGGAAACATATATTCCAAGGTAACACCCACTGAGAGGGTGATGAGTTCCTGAGATTGTCTGCCCTGCCTATAGTGTCTAGATATATCTAGAGCCTTCAGGAGTCACCTGCTTGAGGCACTGTTTACTTTGGCAATCAATGAGATCCTCCTGAGGCATGCATAAGCATAACCCCTGGAATGACCTCCTAACTCACTTTGAAATCTCTTAGCCACACAAACTCCATTGTATTTAATATTTCTCCATTTGATCAACTTTTCACATGCATTTCTAAAGATTTCTTTTACCTTCTTATATAACACAACAGACTGATAGCTAATTAAGTAGAGGAATCAAAAATGCCCTTCTAGAGTGTCTTCTCTCCACGTGCTTTGTGATATAATTGTTGACTATTAGATCCCATAGGCTTGATTATCTAGCAAATATAAATCAAGATACATTCCTTAGAAAAATGCTTTAGCTACTGCAGAAATTTACATAAAAAAGTTTTGGACACACTTGTGTGGGTATTCCTATTTTTAAGACTCAAATATTTTTTATGCATTTATTTACATATATAGTCTCATATTATTATAAAATGCACACTTTACCTTACCAAATTAATATTTGCTTTAACTAGTTCTTAAATGGGTATATTTTCACATTACATTAACACCATTAAAACATATAACTGCTGATTTTATCTTAGACAATCCAGAATTTAGCACAGAATTTTCTTGCTTTTTTAAGTTTCAGAGATTTCATTATGAATGCAAGGTTTCAATAAGATGCAAGTAAAATGATCCAGCCACTCTCCTGGCACACTAGCTCTGCTGAGACACACAGCCAGCCTAGCTCCCCACCTGGCTGATACAGGCTGGTGGGCTGCCCTAAAGAGGTAAGTAGGGGAAGACTGGGCTGGCTAGCAGGCAGGAGACAATGCTGAACTTCTGCTCTGCCCCCAACTGCACACAAAAGAGCACACAGTCTTATCTGGACTTCTTCAGGTTCCCGTGGGATCCAGCTAAATGCCAGAATTGGGTGGAGAATTGTAGGAGAGCAGACTTAGATGATAAAACACCTGAACAGCTAAGTAAACATTATCAGTTATGTTCCAAACACTTTGAGTCTTCTATGATCTGTAGAACTAGTCCTTATAGGACTGTTCTTCAAGATAATGATATACCAACAATATTTGATCTTACCAGCCATTTGAACAATCCACATAGTAGCCACAGAAAATGAATTAAAAAACTGAGTGAATATGAAATCAGGACACTGAAACAGAGAAAAATTGATGGAGCTTCTGAACATGAACAAAACACACACTACCATACCCACTAGCGTAGGACATGATTCCCGGGCATAAGCCTCTCTGGCACTGAGGAATTATCACCAAGTGCCAAATAGCAATGAATCTGGAAAAAGACCTTAACCAAAAGGGGGAAATATTAAATACAAATGAGTTTTCATGGCTAAGAGATTTCAAAGTGAGTCCAGAGGTCATTCCAGAGGTTACACTTATGCATGTTTCAGCAGAATCTCATTGACTGCCATAGTAAACAGTGCTTCAAACAGCATGGCTCCTGAGAGCTCTGGAGACATCTAGACAATACAAGCATGGCAGACAAGCTCAGGAATTCGGCACCCTGTCAGCTGGACTTACTTTGGAATTTATGCTCCCCAGCATAAAAGAGTTAGACTCATTTAGAGTTTTCCTACCTGTGGCTCTTCTGCCCCTTTTACTTGAACCTATAATTAGCTGTATGTTTGTTAAATATATGCCCCAGAGACTTAAATCTCTGTTTTTTTCATGTGCAAGTTGAGCTCTGAATCTCAGCAGAGTTGCAACACCTACTCTCCAATTCATTGGCCTCACCCAGGACAACTAACCAGGAGATGATGATGGACAATGACCATCCCAAGGAATAGAGAATGTCTCCAATTGCAAGCAAAACAGTTCCATCCATCTGCACCATGAGGTCCAAGGCCCCTCTCAATTAAAAACAGAGTGGAAATTGCAATCCCCAAATCCTCAAATTGGGGAATGAACAATGGACTAAAATAAACTTATTATTCTATTATGGACAGTATTCTAGCAATGCAGAAATTTTATCATTGATTTAAAGGCAATGGTTACCAGAAGTTCTGATGTGAGGGTGAGGGAAGAATAGGTGTAACATTTGAGCATTTTTGGGACAGTGGAATTGTCCTGCATGATATTTCAATGATGGATACAGGCCATTATATATTTTGTCATAACTTATAAATAATTGTCAGTGGTAGAGTGTAAACTATAATGTAAACTATAGTCAAAGGTTAGTAGCAATGCTGCAATAAGTGTTAATCAATTGTAACAAATGTAACACAATAATGAAAATTGGTGTTAATGTTTGAAAGTGGGGGAAGGGAAGGGGATGAGGAATATTGGAATCCCCTATATTATTTATGTAACATTTAAGTAAAGCTTCTTTAAAAATAAAAAATAAAAAAAAGAATTAAACTACAGAAATATTCAGAATGCCAAAGCAGAAGAAAGGGGTGAAGTGCAGGATGAAGACCTTTAACCATTGAAGAGAAGGAAAACAAATAATACCTAAAATCTTTATATGAAATTTTGATTCTTACAGGAAAACAAAACATACTCTTGATGGACATGAGGCTGTGAAACTTCCTGAAGGTCTCTTTACTCCTGATAACTTTAAAGAACTGCTGGAGTGCTGAATAAATTCTGGTGAAGAGGTTCTGAGAAAGTGCTTTCAGACAACATCAGTTAACATGTTGTTCTGTTTGAAAACACAGCAGAAACAGATGCTAGAAATACGTGAGAGCTTCATTCCAGAAGAAACCCTAAGGGAAGTGAGAGACTCACAGTTGTTTTCCATCATCACTGATGATGTGGCAGACATAGCAGGGAAAGAACGCCTGCCTGTGTTGATGAGGTGTGTCGATGAATCTCATAATCTGAGAAGAATCTGTGGGCTTCCTGCCTTATGAAGCTTAAGCAGAAATTCTGGCTGTGAAATTTCATACTACAATAACTGAGAAGCAGAGACTAAACATGGAGTACTGTTGTGGACAGGTTTACATTGTGTCCAGTGGATTTTCTTCCAGAATGAAAGTTGTTCCTTCTAGAAACCTATAGAAATATTCCCAGGCTGTCTACACACTCTGCTCTTCCTGTGCCTTAAATATGTGGTTAACAAAATCAGTGCCTGTGATGGGAGTATGGGTTGTATTTGGAAAGATTGAGGAAGTTTTTTCTTTTTTCCATTCAACACCACAACTACTCTTAGAAATTGACAATGTAATTTCTGTCTTTTTAAGAGCAATGAAGAAAGGGGAAATGAACTGAAGGAAATTTGCCATTCTCAGAGGACAGGCAGGCATGATGCTTTTGAAATTTTAGTGGATGTCCTTCAAGCACTTATTTTATGTTTAGATGGCATAAATGTTGACACAAATGTTAGATGGAATAACTGTTGAGATGGCCGAGCATTTGTATTCTGTAGTGCAGTAACAGATTTTAATTTCATTGTCACTATTGTTGTTCTTAAGAATGTCCTATCTTTTACAAGGGCCTGTCAGGAACTATCTCCAGGTGCATACCTCTGATGCCTTCTTTGCAGCCAGCAGCTTGACTGCAATGCTGCATTCACTTAACAAAGTGATGGAAAATATTGAAGTTTGCCATGAATTCTGGTTTGAAGAAGCCACAAATTTGGCAACCAAACTTGATATTCAAATGAAACTCTGGCAAATTCTGCAGGGCTCAGCAAGGTAACCTGGAATCTCAACTATCCTCTGAGAGTTACTGTAAAGAAACCCTGAGTGTTTCAACAGTGGAGCACATTATTCAGGACCTTAAAGATATATTCTTAGAACAATACCTCAAAGCTCTTAAATTCTTATCTCGGGTGCCCTCTGTCATGGAACAGATCAAATTCAATATATTGGAGGTACACCATGCTGGCATCTACAGAAGTGACTTACCCAATCCTGACACATTCTCGGCTAAGCTTCATTGTTGGAGAATCAAATGGAAACACAGAGGGAAAGACATAGAGCTTCCATCCACCATTTATGAAGCCATCCATCTGCATGACATCAAGTTTTTCCTGTTTATGCATTGTTAAAGGTCTTATGTCTTCTTCCCATGATGAAGGTTGAGAATGACTGCTATGTATATGGAAGAAAGCATCTCAAAACATACCTGAGGAGAAAGGGCAAAATCCTATCAGAGAGAGCTGTTTTGGAGATGTATAGAATGGGAAAGTGCTATGCCTCATTAAAGAGGGAACTAGACAGATAAAGAAGCCAAAGGAAAACTGTGAGATGCTCACCCCTGTGGCTAGAAATGGCACATATACCCTTCCTTTAAGGCAAATAATCTTGGTAAAGCCCCTGACTAACTGCAACCAACAGAGTGGGACAGAGGATTCCCCAGGAGGGTGAGAGTGGAGAGTGGTTTCTTTTCAGTGAATTTGGCCAGCTGAGCCCCCTGTAAACCTCAAAGCCTCCCCATCCAGCAGTTAGGCAGCAATGGAGATGAGGGATCTGATCAGACAAGCTATCAAATCCAGCCAAACTAGGAGAGTGAGGAACTAAGGTAGAGAGGGGTCAGAAACAGGTACCTAAACAGCCCAGCCAGGCAAACTGTTAGAAGCCTAACCTGGCTGAAGAAAAGGGGAAAATAGAACCAGATAAGTTTTCTGAAGCCTGTTTAAGCTGTGGATCTGGTGCAGCTCAGTGGAGGAATTCCTGCTTTGCATAAACAAGGTCCCTGGATTAACTCTTGGGTCTCTTTAGAGAAGTGATCCAGAGAGTGATTCACCAGGTTATCAGGCATCCAGCTGGTACCTTACAACAGGAAACATATATACAGATTTTTTCTGGTTTTAGGTTTTCTTGGATCTGTTGTTTTTATTTATTTATTTTTGATCGGTCCCCCCCCCCTTTTTCTTCTTTATTTTATATGATAAAACCCAGTACCTCACCTGCAGAGGGCAAACTGAAGGGTGATTAATTGATGAGCACCGGCAGCCTGAGAAGTTCCTTGGGGGCTTAAGAGGGAAAGCTGCTTTTCCTGTTTTTGTTTACTGTTGCTGTTGTTTTTTGTGATTTTTGATGTTTTGTTACTTGTTTGTTTTTTTCCCCTTTTTTTATTTCCTTTCTTTTCCTTTTACTTATTTTTTCTCCCTACTTTCTTTCTTTTGTTTCCTTCATTTTTCTATCTTCTGTTTTCTGTTGTTTTTCTTTCATTCTACCTCTTTTTGTTTTGCTTTCATCTGTTGTAATTCTCTCTTTTTTCTTCTTTTACTCTTTTCCTCTATTCTTTTAATTCCAGCCTTTTAATTCATTCTAATTATTCTTCCAATTTTGTTCTTTGTTTCATTTTTTCTATTCTACCTTTTTGGTTCTTATTCTTTTGTACATTTTAAATATTTTTTTACTCATATTATTTATTTTCCTAGCTCTTGTATGGTTCCACTTTTACCTTTATTATTATTATTACTATTATTATTTTTCTCTTCTTCTCTCTTTCCTTTTCCCTAGTCTTAACATTTTTTCAAGAGAACACAGACAACTGCAAGAATATAGAATAACAGGAACTATGTGTCAAAAACAAACCTTACCACACATGCAAAAAAGAAAAAAAATAAGAAAATACTGGAGTAGAAAGAGCAGCTAAACAACCAAATAAGCACATCAAGATAAACAGATGCTTTGACACCAACAAAAAAATACAGGCAATATTAAGAAAGATGGATATATAGCCCAGTCCAATGAACAAACTAAAAAACAGGAGGAGATGCAGAATATGGGACACTTAACCAGGGATATGCAAACAAATATCATGAATCAACTTAAGGAAGTGAAGGAAAAAATTAAGGATATTAAGAAGACACTGGGGGAACATACTGAAGAAATTGTAAACATACATAAAAAGCTACCATATATGATGGTGACAAATGGCACAATGCAAGAAATAAAAAATACAATGGAAGCACATAACAGCAGATTTCAACAGGCAGAGGAAAGCAATAGTTGTGTTGAAGACAGTACATGTGAGAATAAAGAGGTAGTAGAACAGATAGATAAAATGATAGAAACAATCCAGCAGAGATTTAGGGATTTGAATGACACAATGAAACACACAAATATTTGCATTATAGACATCACAGAAGAATAAGAGGAGGGAAAGGGGACAAAAGGAATGTTGGAAGAAATAATAGCTGAAAATTTCCCAACTCTTTTGAGGAACATGGACATACATGTCCAGGAAACACAGCACACCCCAATCAGTATAAATCCTAGGAGGCCTACACCAAGACACATACTTGTCAAATTGTCCAATGCTCAAGACAAAGAGAGAATACTGAAAGCAGCAAGAGAAAAGAGATCCATCACATAAAAGGGAAGCTTGTTAAGATTAAGTGCTGATTTCTCATCTGAAACCATGGAGGCAAGAAGTCAGGGGTATGATATAGTTAAGGTGCTAAAAGAAACAAAAAACTTCCAGCCAAGAATTCTCTATCCTGAAAAGCTGGCATTCAAAAATGAGGGAGGGTTCAAAATATTCAGAGATAAACAGAATTTAAGAGAGTTTGCCAACAAGAAACCTGCCCTTCAAGAAATACTAATGGGAGTTGTGTAGGTTGAAAAGAAAAAAAATGAGAGAGAGGGTTGGAGGACAGTGTAGGATAGAAGATTATTGGTAATAATAACTAAAAAGATAAAAATAGAAATAAAACAACATAGGACATACATAAACCTAAAGAAAATATGGCTAACATAAGTAATTCCTTGACATTAATAACATTGAATGTTAATGGATTAAACTCTCCAATCAAGAGACTCAGATTGGCAGAATGGATAATGAAATAAGACCCATCTATATGTTGTCTCAAAGAAACTCACTTTAAACCCTAGGATGCAAGGAGGTTGACAGTGTATGGTTGGAAAACAATTTTACATGCAAACAATAACCAAAAAAGGGTAGGAGTAGATGTACTTATATCAGAGAAAATTGATTTTAAATGCAAAACTATTGTAAGAGACTAAGAAGGACACTATATATTAATAAGAGGGGTAATCTTTCAAGAAGAATGAACAATCATAAACCTTTTTTTTTAATTTTTCATATGTATTTTAAAAGATGCTTAGATTACATAGATGTTACACAAAAATTACAGGGATTCCCGTGATCTCCACCTCCCATACCTCCCATAACATCTCACATAAACCTCTTTCATTAGTGTGGCACATCACCTACAATGGATATACACATCCTGGGGCTTTGCCACTAAGCATAGACCACAGTTCACATCATAGGCCACACTCTCTCCCACACAGTTCTGCATGGTATATGCTGCTCTAAAATGGCCTGTATCTGTCACCACAACGTTACTCAGGACAACCCCCAAGTCCTGAAAAAGCCCCTGTATTACAACTGACATTCCTCTCTCTGCCCCAAAAGCATATAGTGGCCACTGGCTTCACCTCATTGTTATAATTTCTTCCATTGCTTGAATCCCAATATGTTTACAACAGAATACCATTGAGTCCACTCTTGTCCATAGCTCTTCCCCCAATCCTGAGGGGACCGGAATGGTGATGTCCACTCCATCTCCAAGTGAGAGTGGGCTTATATCCCATGGATACATTGGATGGGATTATCCTGTCTTCATCTGCAGGCTTTCTCCATTCCCTGGGATTGCTGTTGTCTATCATCGTCATCTCCTCACCAGGTGACTTGGGTGAGTCCATTGAGCTGTAGAGTAGGAGTTGCAGCTCCACTGAGATTCCAGGCACAGCTGGCACATAGGCAGGCCAGAGGCCCCAGTCTCTGGAATTACACCTACAAATTCCAGCCTCATATATAGGTTTGAATAGAAGGGATTGATGTACCATGTGCAGGGAGGAGGGGGATTCATGGGAGTAAGTTCATCTGAATATACATGAAAATTATATAAAGTTGTTCAAATGATCAAGGGATGGGGCATGGTCATGGTGGATAGACAATCACTCAATAAATCAAGCAATACTGAATTCCCAGCTGGGAGAGCTCTGCCACATTCTCCAAGGGAGCAGCAACAGTCCCCTGAGTGCAGGGGCAGTGTCTGGCAAAAGAGGATGGCCCACTGTTGGGTTCTTGTTTTTGATGACTAGCCTTATAAGTCTATGCTCTTGTAATTGAAACTTGGCCTACTGTTATGGGGTGCCTAAGGGTTGCCACCTGAGAGCCTCCTTGTTGCTCAAATGTGGCCTCTCTCTAAGCCAAACTCAGCATATGAATGCATTACCTTCCCCCCAACATGAGACATGACTCCTGGGAATAAGCCTCCCTGGCAACGAGGGACTAATACCAAGTGCCAACTGGAAACACGACTGGAAAAAAAAAACCTTGAATAAAAGGGGGAAAAGGTAAAGACAAATGAGTTCATGTGGCTAAGAGATTTCAAAGAGAGTCGGGAGGTCATCCCAGAGGTAACGCTTATGCACACCTCAGTAGGATTTCATAGAATGCCAAAGTGGATATCACCCCACACAGAGGGACTTCTGAGGGCTCTGGAGACACCCAGGTCCTATATAAGGGGGATAGCCCCAGAGATTGACGCCTTATCAGTGGGCTCTACTTTGGAATCTGTGCTCCTGAGAGTGACAGAGTTGGACTCAAATCATAAACATTTATGTACCTAATGAGGTCACCTCAAGATACGTGAGGCAGAGATTGGAAAAATGAAGTGGAGAAATAGATGTCTCTACAAGTATAGTGGAGAACTTTAATTCACCATTATCACCCTTAGACAGAACATCTCAACAGAGGATCAATAAAGAAACAGAGACATTGAATAATACATTAGGAAATTTAGACCTAATAGACGTAACACAGAGCATTACACCCAAATACTGCAAGATATGCATTCTTCTCAAGCACACATGGATCATTCTCAAGGATAGACAATATTCTAGGTCACAGAACAACTTTGAATAAATTCAGGAAGATTGAAACTATATAAAATAATTTCCCTGATGACAGTAGAGTGAACCTGGAAATCAGTAAGGGGCAGAGAACCAGATTAGGCACAGAGGTATGGAAGTTAAACAACGCAGTCTTAGACAGTCAGTGGGTCAAAGAGGAAATTGCAAAATAAAGCAGTAACTACCTTGAAACAAATGAAAATTACAAGACAACATATCAATATTTAAGAGATGCAGCGAAAGCAGTGCTGAGAGGGAAATTTATAGGCATAAATGTCTATATTAAAAAAGAAGAAAGAGCTAAAATCAAAGACCTAACTGCACACCTGGAGGGATTAGAAAAAGAAAAAAAGCTAACCCCAAAGCAAGTAGAAAGAAGGAAATAACAAAGATTAGAGCAGAGGTAAACGAAATTGAAAATAAGAATCCACTAGAAAAAAATAAAAACAGAAAGCTGATTCTTTGAGAAGATTAATAAAATTGACAAACCCTTAGCTACAGTAACAAAGAAAAAGAGCGAGAAGGTACAAATACATAACATAAGAAAGAAGGAGGGGGATACCACAACTGAAAACACAGAAATAGAGTATCTCAAGAGAATACTTTGAAAAATTATATTCCAACAAAATGAATAACTTAGATGAAATGGACATATTCCTAGAAACACACAAGCAGCCTACATTGATGAAAGAATAAACGGATGCACTCAACAGACCAATCACAAGTAATGAGATTGAATGAGTCATCAAAAACCTCCCAACTAAGAAGAACCAAGGACCAGATGGCTTCACAAGTGAATTCTACCAAACATTCTGGAAAGAACTAACACCAATTTTGCTTAAACAATTACAAAAAATAGAAGTAGAAGTTACGTTGCCTAATTCATTCTATGACACCAACATCACCCTAATACCAAAGCCAAAGAAAGACTCCACAAGAAAGTAAAACTATAGACCAATCTCTCCAATGAACCTAGATGTTAAATCCTCAACAAAATGCTTACTAATCATATTGTTCAACACATCAAATGAATTAAACACAATAATCAAGTGGGTTTCATCCCTGCTATACAAGGATGATTCAACATAAGAAAATTAATCAAAGTAATACACCACATTAACAGATTGAAAGAAAAAATGACAAGATCATCTCCATTGATGCAGAAAAAGCATTCGACAAAATACAGCACCCTTTCCTGAAAAAAAGAAACACTTCAAAAATAGGAATAGAAGGAAATTTCCTCAACATGATAAAGGGTATATATGAAAAAACACAGCTAACATCATATTCAATGGTGAAATGCTAAAATCTTTTCCTCTAATATCTGGAATAAGGCAAGGATGCCCACTGTCACCACTCTTATTTAACTTTGTGTTAGAAATACTTGCTAGAGCATTAGGCAAGAAAAGGTTTTAAAAAGCAGCCAAATTGGAAAGGAAGAAGTGAAAATTTCACTTGCAGATGACATGATCCTATACATAGAAAGCCTTGAGAAATCTACAACATACTCCTAGAGCTTATTAATGAGTTCAGTAAAGTGCCAGGATATAAGATCAGTGCCCAAAAATCAGTATCATGTCTTCCCACCAATAATGAGCAATCTGAGGAGGAAACCAAGAAATAATTCTATTTACAGTAACAATTAAAAGAATCAAATACTTAGGAATAAACTTACTAAAGATGTAAAGGACTTATATACAGAAATCTACACAGTATTGTTAAAGGAAATCAGAGTCCTACATAAATGCAACAATATTCCCTGTTCATGGATAGGAAGATTGAATATCATTAAGATGTCTATCCTACTCAAACCGACTTATAGATTTAATATAATACAATAAAAATTACCACAGCATTTTTACAGAATTGGAAAACTAACTATGAAATTTATTTGGAAGGGCAAGGAGCCCTGAAAAGTCAAAGCCATATTGATAAAGAATTAGACATTGGGGATTTACACTACCTGACTTCAAAACATACTACAAAGCTACAGTGGTCAAAACTGCATGGACTAGAGTGGACTTACTAGTATTCTACTGTAGACATATTGTGATTCAAGCAATGGAAGGAATTACAACATTAATGTGGAGCCAGTGGCCACTGGGTGCTCTGGGGGCAGGGAGAGGGAAAAGCAGTTGTAATACAGAGGCTTTTTTGGGACTTGGGAATTGTCCTGAGTGACACTGTAATGACAGACATAGTCCATTTTATATCATAATATAACATGCAGAACTGTGGGAGAGAGTGTGGTCTACAATGTGAACTATGGTCCATGGTTAATGGCAAAGCCCAGGATGTGTTTATCCGTTGCAGGTGATATGCCACACACTAATGAAGGATGTTTATGTGGGAGGTTGTGGGAGATGTGGGAGGTGGGGCATATGGGCATCCTTATATTTTTTGTGTAACATTTATGTAATCTAAGTATCTTTTAAAAAAATAAAAAGAAAAAATTATTTAAAAAAAAACTGCATGGTATTGGCACAAGGATAGACATATGACAAATGGAACTGAACTGAAAGTTCTGATATACATCCTTATACATACAGTCGACTGATATTCATCAAGGCCACCAAGCTCACTCAACTGGGAGAGAATGGCAACTTCAACTACTGGTGCTCAAAGAACTGGAAATCCATATCCAAAAGAATGAGATAGGATCACCATCTCATGACCTATACAAAAAGTTATCTCAAGAAGGATCAAAGGTTATTCACCATTGCCAAAAATTGAAAGCAACCCAAATGTCCAACAACAGTTGAATGTATAAGCAAATTGTGGTATATACATACAATGGAATATTACTCAACTGTAAGAAGCACTGCAGTATTAATACACAGGATAGCATGGATGAATCTTGAAAACCTTATATTGAGTGAAACAAGCCAGGCACTGAAGTACAAATATTACATGACTTCACTGATATGAATTAAGCAAATTGAGCAAACTGGCAGAGCTAGACTCTGGAAGATAGGTTTACAGGAGATAGAAAGGGAATAGAAATTTGTGAGCCAATGCCTATGAGGACAAAATTGATGATAAGGTGGAAGGGTGTAATTGTGCGGGTTGGGCATGACAGTGGTGCAGTGATGATATTGGTTTTGACCATCCTGGTATATGAGAGGAGTATGGTGGGGGGTTAGGGTTGTACAATCCATGGAATTGGGGAGAGGGTTGGGGAAGGAGCAGGTGAACTCTGGGGTTTTGCAGGTCTGTGGCTAAAATTACAACATTGGGAATTTCTTTTGGCAAATATGTCAGGGGAGGATTACTGGTATAGGGTGTTATGTGTGTGGGGGGTGCATACAGGATAGTGTGTACCTGGGGAAGTCTTTTACGGAATATGTAAGTGTTCATCTTGTCATAGTGTGTTATATCAGTGGGTGGAAACCTACACAATAAACAAGAAAACATTTAACTCACATCCTGGGAAGTCCTTCTATGTTCTCAAATAGAGGGACAAGAGTCTCTCGAGAACATAGGTAGTGTCTACTAAAAGAAAACAGACCAAGATGTCAACTCCTCAATATTATTGCAAGTAGTTATGAGACTTATTCTTCAAAAAGTGAAACTTAATTGTAAACATAGGTCCCCCGGGGATTGGGAGGGAAAATAGAATAGATGAATCATAGGACATTTTTAGGGCATTAGAATTATTCTGCATGATCTGGCAATAATGCATACAGACCATTTTATGTTTCATTAACATTTATAAAAGTCTATGGTCCAAAATGTAAACCATAATTTAAAACTTTGACAATGGCTAGTAGCAATGCTCCAATATTTGTACCTCAATTGTAACAAATGTATCTTCTGCATGTAAAATGTTAATAAGGGAGAGGGGAAAAGGAGTAGAGTATTGGGTATATGGGAATCCCCTATATTCTCTACATGATTGTCTGTAACCTAAAGCTTCTTTGAAGATAAAATGTAAAAGAAATAAGACTCTGGGAGAATATACAGAAGAAAATGTCACTGTAAATACAAGGCAACAGATGTTACGGTGATGAAAGACATATTGTCTAAATTGTTTTATTATTTTAAAAAATTTAAATGTTTTGTATTTTATATGTTATTTTTAAACTATCATTATTATTTATTTTTCTTATTATTTTAATTTGGTTATATTCTTGGCTTCATCTTTGGAGAGATTTTGGATCACAGAAGAGTCACAAGTGTGGAAGGGAAGGATCATCGGTGTGGGGTGTCAGTGCTGTGGGGATGGATGGAAAAGGGTTCATCTAGGGCATTCTTCTAAGACATATGAATGTGTTCAAGTGTTCATGGGGTATTGTCAAGGTGGGTGAAGATCCACACAATAACAGAAACAATATTGAATTCCCATCCTGGGAATTTCTGCTACATTCTCTAATGGGGCAGCAAGAATACCCTGAATACAGGGTCAGTACCTAGTGAAGTAGGACAGACCAAGGTGCCAGGACCTTGATATTGATGATTGTACTTATGAACGTTTTCTTTAGAAATTGAAATTTAGCCTAGTATTATAGCTTGCCTCAGAGTTACTTCCTGAGGGCCTCCTTGTTACTCAAATATGGCCTCTCCCTAAGCCAAACTCAGCATATAAATGCACTACATTCCCCCATGTGAGACATGACTCCTGGGGATGAGCCTCCAGCAATGCAACTGGAAAAAGACCTTGACTGTAAGGGGGAAATGGTAAATCCAAATGAGATTTTATGTCTAAGAGATTTCAAAGTGAAGTAGGAGGTCATTCCAGAAGTTAAGCTTATGCATGTCTCAGCAGGATCTCATTGACTGCCAAAGGATTGCCTCCAATAGAGGGGCTCCTGAGGGCTCTAGAGATATCCAGACACTATAGGGAGGGCAGAGAGCTCAGGAATTTGGCACCTTCCCAGTGCACCTTTCCTTGGAATTTATGCTCCCCAGTGTGACAGAGTTGGACTCATTTGTGGTTTCCCTATGCATGGCTCTTCTGTCCCTTATATTTGAACCTATATTTAGTAATAGAATTGATAGGCACATATCCAAAGGACTTAAACCTTTCGGCTTTCCATGTGCCAGTTGGTCCTTGAATCTCAGCAGAGTTGCAACATCCACTTTCAATTTCATTGAAGTCAACCAGAACAACTAACAAGGTGATGATGATAGACAATGCCCATCCCAAGGAACAGAGAGAGTCTGCAAATACAAGCAAGATATTGCCATCCATCTGCCCCATGGGATCTAAGCCACTTCTCAATTAGAGGTGGAGTGGGCATCACTGTCCCAAATCCTTAAGATTGGGGAATGAACAATGGACTAAAGTAGACTTATTTTTATTCTACTATAGACTTATTGTTATACCAGCAATGGAAAAACTTTTATCATTGAAGTTGAGGCAGTGACCACCAGGTGTTCTTAGGGGAGGGAGAGGGACAAATAGATGTAATATCTGGGCATTTTCAGGACATTGGAATTGTCCTGCATGACATTGTAATGTCAGATAGAGGCCATTATATATTTTGTCATAACTTACAAAATTGTGTCTGACAGAGTGTAAACTATAATGTAAACTGTAATTCATGGCTAGTAGCAATTCTTCAATATGTGTTCATCAATTGTAACAAATATACCACACTAATGAAGTATGTTGTTAAGGTGGGAAAGTGTGGAAGGGGAAAGGAGTGAGGCATATGGGAATCCCCTATATTTTTTATGTCACATTTATGTAATCTAAAGTTTCTTTAAAATAAATAATCAAATAGTTTTTTTTTTTAAAAAAAAAAAAAAA
>JAQZBX010031779.1:0-26162 GCA_029593785.1 Cabassous unicinctus
CAGTTCTTTTTATATTCTGGTTATTAAACCTTAATCAGCTATATGGTGTGATGTATGAAGTTGTATGTACCCCCAGAAAAACATTTTCTTAAAGTTAATCCAATCTTGTGGATGTGAAATTATTTTAATTAGGACATTTTAATTAGGCTAAGTCAGTTAAGATATGAACTACCTCAATCAGAATGGGTCTTAATTTTATTAATGAAGTCTTTTGTAACAGAATTATATTCATGCAGAGAGAGAGGAAAAAAGTGACATACAAAGCAGCCTGAAGCTGAAATCAATGGAACCTAGAAGAGAAGGGAGAAACCAGGCAACGTGGCCATGTACCTTGCCATGTTTCAAGCTAAGCCCCAAGGTTCACTGGTAATAAGCCCCAGAATGCCACAGTATTGGGGAGAAAATATTGAATTAATGATGCCTTGATTTGGACATTTTCCCTGCCTCAAAACTGTGAGTTAATAAATTCCTATTTTTTAAGCCAAACCATTTCATGGTAGATGCTAAAGCACCTGAGGAAACCAGAACATATTTTAGCAAGTATTTTTTTTCATTATGTAGGTTTGCATTTCATTTTCTTGATAGTGTCTTTTAACGTACAAAGTTTCTAATTTTGATGAAGTCCATCTTATCTATTTTTTTCTTTGCTCCTCTTGGTTTTGGTATCACAGCTAAAAGATTACTACCAAATCTAAGGTTATGAAGATTTTTCCCTAAGTTTTTTTCTAATGATTTTATTGCTTTAGATCACAAGTGTAAGTCACTGTTCAATTTTGTGTTGATTTTTGTAGATGGTATGAGGTCGAGTTCAAACTTCATTCTTTTGCATGTGCATTTCCAGTTTTCTCAGCAACATTTACTGAAGAAACCATTCTTTCCCCCAATTAACATACTTGGCAACCTTGTCAAATTGAATTTGCTATAGATGATGGGTTTATTTCTGAACTCTCAATTTTTTTCCTTGGTCTAGGTTTATACCAAAATTTACCAGAAAAAAACTTGGATGCAATTAGAGAAATCATAAGGGAGATACCAGAAAGTAGAGGTCAGTGGAAACCAGAAAAACAGTTACAAGGAGGGAGAGATTACTATCTGACAGAAGGCAGAGTTGTAAACTAAAGGACCTCAGGAATTTTACGCAGGCCACCAACAGATGGCTACAGACTTTGAGAAGACCATATTGCCTTCCCAAAGCCTTGATTTGGGACACTATCTTCTGAAACAGTGAGGCAATATATTCTTGTTACTTAAGCCCACTCATTATGTGGTATTCATCATAGCTACCTGAAAACATTTGTGAGACCTCTAACTTTGTTCTTTGTTTTCTGTATAATTTGTCCATTCAGAATCCCTTGTAATTCCATAGGAATTTAAAGATTGGCTTTTCCATTTTTGAAATGTAATCAGTCATTTTTAATGTGATGATGTCCCTCTGTTAGCATTTCCTTTTTCTTAAACCTACAGTCCAGAAACAGCTATATATACCATTTTGGGAACTAATTTGCTGTTTTCCTGGATCAATGTTCTGATGCCCTACTTCCACATTGTCCTTGCCATTTTGAGGATATGCTCCTCAGAGGAGGAGAGTAAAAACCTTTTCGACCTGTGCTTCTCACATGACTGCTATCACTGTGTTCTACTTTATGGTAGTCTTTTCTCATGTATTTGCAACCAAGGACCAATATCTCATTAGACACTGATAAAATGACCTAGATTGTGTATAATGCACAGATTTCAATGCTGATTTATAGCCTAAGGAAAAGGATGTGGATAATGCACTAAAAAGAATCCTAATAACTCATGCCACTCTTGCAAACTAATCTAAGTTTATAACTACAACTGTATTTATTTAAGGGTTTAAAATATTTTCTGAAAATCCTGCTATTAAATGAAAGGTAATAAATGACTAATTTAACTTAATTTTGGTGGAATAAATAATAATGCATTTTATTTCAGCCAAAATATCCAGCCAATTATTTCAAATATAAAAAGTATCATTTGTAAAAATAAAACAAACATATTTCATAAACTATAATTTGAGAGTAAATAAATATATCCTAGTTAATAAAGTATGTCATTTCTAAAAAAAGGAAATGGCAGCCTAATGGTCGTGGAGGTATGCAAGAATCATTTCTTGGGAGGTACTTGAGAATTGGATCATCCTTTTTGCCATCTCCATCCATTATTCAATGTTTAAAGGTTTTATTATTTTTCTTTTTTAATTACACCATTTCTCCATCAATTTCACAATCTTTTTTGAGCCAATATTGTATCTTCACTTTAAAGCAGGAGTGAAGGTGTCTGTGGAAATATTTTAGGGGTTCCGTGGGCCTGGATTGAAAATTCAAGAAACATTATGCTTGTGGGGATGTTTTGGTGTGGGTGTGTCAAAAAACTATCTGAAAAGGTGTCCGTGGTTTTCACCTGACTCCAAAGGGGTCCATGGAACAAAAATTGTCAAATACCCCGCCTTAAAGTTAATTTAAATCACTGGAAAAACAAATTTTAGGGGAAAATAAAATCTAAATATAAAAGTACTTGAAAACACATGGAATAGGAAATTTGGCACAATATTCTGAAAAAAAGAAAAAGTTTCTACTTTTCATCCCTCTCATTCCATCATGTACATAAAGCAAAGTGTTTATATTTATTCAAATATGACAACCAATTATATTTTCTTATGCTAGACACTGTTGTATAGGATTGCCTTTGTTATAAAACCATAATATCAAATATACTTCTCACAATTTTATTTAGTGTGATTAGATGAACAAATGATGTTAGAAAAACAAAAACTGTTACTTAAAAATGGTACTATTTCTCAAGAAGCTGATGGTCATGAGAAACATCTATGCATATGTAAAATTCTTCATGCATTGGATGGGTTGAGAGAGAGTAGGCATGACATGCAAAAAGAAAGTTGAGACTAGTAATAAATTAGTTATAACATCTGCAAGCATGTTAGCATTCAGCCAAATCTTAGAACTGTGTCTCAGGTCAGTGAATGAATTTCTAGCTTTGGTCCTGAATGAACAGAAGAGCTGAAAGCAGAAAGATCAAAATATACCATGGATATTCCTGGTTTCAAGGTACAAAATTGGCATGATTTTGATTATACTAATTTTCCAGATTTTTGTTATTTATTTGATTGTTTGATTTTAATTTATTATAAGCATGTTTGGATTCACAAGCTAATCTATTAGCAATCATAGCAGCATGATTCCTATAAAAAAATAATTATCTATACCTCTGGCTAGGTAAACTAATTGGAACAATAGAGCTAAACTCACCTTGAAATATAACCAATCCAATATGTGTTGTTAAGTGAATTACGGTCAAGAAGGACATGTGTAACATTTTCTTCCTCTTAATTTGGGGATACAAAAGAATTCTCTAAAACCAGTTTTCTGTCTCATGTATTAGTTTCTTATTGCTGCTGAAACAAATTACTACAAATTTAGTGGCTTAAATCAACAGATAATTACCTCACACATTTGGAGGACATAAACCTAAAATAGGTTTGTTGCACTAACAATCAAGGTGTCAACAGTCTGCATTCCTGCTGGAGGCTTTATAACAGAACCTGTTTCCTTGTTTTTCCAATTTTTATAGGATGGCCTTATTCCTTGGCTTGTGGGCCCTTTTAAGCCAACAGTCCCATCACTCAAACCTTCTTCTATCACCACATCTCCTTCTCAGCCTCTGACGCCCTGCCTCTTTCTTCTGTAAAACCCATTGTTAATATATTTGGCATACACAGATAATCTAGAATAATCAGCCCATCTCAATATCCTTAACTAATTTTATCAGCAAAGTCTATTTTTCCATGAAATGTAACAGAATTACAGGTCCTGGGAATTAGAACTTGGACATCTGTGGGAGTTGGGCAATTTTACAGCCTACCACTTCTGTATTGGCATATTTTTGGAAATGAACAGTCTTAAATCTTGTACTTCTCTCATTTACTAGTGTTCAATAAAATAATCCCTCTTATTTTCCATATTATATATCCAGTCCACCTTACTAATTTAGAATATTTTATCTAATCAAACTTTACATTTTATCCTATTTAAATAAAAGAATAACAAAAAACATTTTGTCTCAAAGATGCCATACACACATTTAATCACTTGTTATGCTATCATTCAGAATTGATGAACAAAATCATTAAACCAACCAGCACATCATCAAAGCACAAGTTTCCAATGAAATAAGGGGAAAAAATGAATTTATCTGCCATCTTTGATATCCTACTGGTCAAATTAAACAACATGGGGCATTATTTACCCTCCAGTTCCAGGATGTGCATAACTGGGTGTCAAGGGAATTCTCGGCATCTTGCATCTAAGTCATAATTGCAAAACCTTGGTGGTGGTTAGCAGGAAAAGAGAGGCAAGGCAAGTTAGGAAGCCCTGAAAGAGCAACCACAGGGTCTTCTAGTTCTGTAACTGCAACAGTAGCTATAGCTCTGACCCAAGTCCATAATTTAGGAATGACTTGGACAGAAAGCATTGCAAGTATGTAAATCTTGTGTTGGGATTGCATTGAATCACATCAATAATATGAGGTTAAAAATATGCAAAACTGTCTCAAATTCAGAAGTATAATAAATACTACTTTGAAATTTAAATTCAAATCTAATTATCTGAAAGTATTTGATTCGTTGAGTAGATAATTTTCCTTTGAAAGACTGTGATTTCCTTATTATTTTATGGGCATCTCAATACAGGCATATCTTGGAAATAGCACAATTCAGTTCCAGACAACCGCAATAAAACAAATATTACAGTAAAGTGAGGAACAATTTTTTTTTGGTTTCCCAGTGCAAATAAAAATTATGCCTACACTATATCAAGTGTGCAATTGCACTATGTCTAAAAAACAATGTTCATACCTTAATTAAAATTATCCCTCAGAGAAATGAAGTGAGCACATGCTTTTGGAAAAATTACACCAATAGACTTGCTCAAGATAGTTGGCCAAAAACCTTCAATTTGTATAAAACACAATCTGTGTGAAGTGTAATAAATTAAAACATAATAAAAAGAGGTATGCTTGTATTTTATGGGTGTAAAGACTTTTATATTTCATCAACTATAAAGAAGTTAGCAACTACCATGATTCCAATTTTTTTTATTTCAAAAGCAAAATAAAGAAATTTTACGTTTCCTAAATGAAGGTTTTCTTATCCCTTCAGGTCTAGATAAATTTTGCTTAAAAAGCATATACCTCTCTCTGCAATTTCACAGATCCAAACAGCAGATGCCTACACTACCTTAAGCCTTTGAGACAAGTAGAAGTTTATACCATACCATTGGTCCTCCTTATTCTAAGAATAATATAACCACTATGCTACGGAAGAATTCCCCATTTGCCATTCACCTTCTATATTCCCATAGCCTTATACCATTTGACTGACTCCTTACTCTTCCTAATCATCTCCTTTTCCATCCATTTTCTTTCTACGTCTCCATCAAGAATTTTGAAACTTTATTTCCTTCTCTCATATAAAGTTATTACTCTATGCAGCTTGAGGTTCTTCAAAAAATTATGACCCCAATTGTCACTTTCTATTCCAAGCTGCTGTCACAGATACATTTGGTTTCTTTACTGCTTATCAAAGTGTTTCTATAAGAAATAGTGTTTATCTGAGTTGGCATGGCTTTGTTGACAGAGCAGCTGTTATAGTAAGCTCTTACCCATTTCACAGAATAAATATGAATTTGAGTTAACTAAAATGTAAATATCAAAAATACTACTTATTTAGAAGCAATTCTAAACACAAAATCAATTTGATATACAATGGTGAGAAGAGGTTTCTAATAATTTTAAGAAAGAAAACATCTTCCTTATATACAGTTGATTTAATAGAATACGTTACTCAATGTTAATGGTTACTAATGGTTACTCAATCACAAAAACATGTTGATTTAGACATGAACACATGAGATTATATCATGTTATTTAGAGACTTTTATAAAATATGTGTTAGGAACAATCATGTTCAGATTTGTGATCTTAAACCATTGTTTCCTCTTTTTTTTCTTTATTTTTAATTTTATTTTAAAAGAAGCTTCAGATTACATGAATGTTACATAAAAAATATAGGGGGATTCCCATAAACCACACCCCTTACCTCTCCCCCACTTTTCTGTATTAACAACTTCTTTCATTAGTGTGGTACATTTGTTACAATTGATGAACACATGTTAAGCAACTAATGCTTCTTGATCACCTGCAAAGAAACAGTTCTTTGTTTGCAATGGTATGTTCTCTTCCTCTGTAATCACACTTCTTATTCTTTGTTTCCTCCTTCATGCTTTTTCCAAACTTTTGTCAACATTTTATTATTCATCAATTGCAAAATGCAGATTTTAAACCAGAAACATGCTATAGAAAGCTGCTCAGGACTAACATACTGTGATGGAAAGAATGACTCACAATGAGTTGGGTGCTGGGATACCACACAGGATTTAGATTAGGTCTCAGCCACTTTGCCATACCTAACTGCAGGGGAGTATGAGAAATAATCTAGCCGTGTGTCCAGTAGACAAAGCCAAAAGATTTGGTAATTAGCAGGCCACCTCTTGTACAGATTATACATCATTCTGTTACTTCAACAACTACTTCATTAGCATTACCTTGAACTGTCCATATTAACACTACTGGCAATAAAAATTATTAAATATATATGAAAATTTTGTGTTTATCTCTCTCTGTTACAATATAAGAAATTTTTTGTTCACAGGATTTTGCCTAATTGTATTTCAAATTGTGACCAGTATTTGAATATTAAAAATCTAATAATATTTCAAGGCAAATAAATCAATTTTACTCTCTCAAA
Organism: Cabassous unicinctus; assembly: GCA_029593785.1. NCBI lineage: Eukaryota > Metazoa > Chordata > Mammalia > Cingulata > Chlamyphoridae > Cabassous > Cabassous unicinctus. The sequence continues at coordinate 6,845 of JAQZBX010031779.1, forward strand.
TAAAATCAGATTGAATTATTTAGCTCAGTCCTTACCTTGTATAAAAGCAGTGCATATTCATAAGTAAGAGGTCAAAAGTGTGAAATCCTTGTACATTTATGGTCAAATGTATATTGATAAATGTAATCTTCAAAGGATCCATTAGAAACCAAATGTGTTTATTTGTCCTGAAACAGGAATCCACTACTGGATATACTTCATAGAGATAATCAGTCATGGATTCCCAGAGGGACACAGGAAATTTATGTGTGAAGAAGTCAGCAGTTAAGAGCTAACCTAAGTCACTTTTGCCAAGTGTTGGGACAAGATGGCTGCCGACATCTGTTGAAGCTTCTTGGATTCCTCTCTTCCTAGGGCTCTGTTTCTCTCCAGGCTTAGCTGCTGTGCCCCTTCCACAAGGTCAGCTGTAGACTATCAGGTAACTGCCTCTGTCTCTCTTCCTGGGGCTCCATTCTATACTGGCTCAGCTGATCTGCTCCTCTGTGTGCTTACTTCCCAGGCTCCAGCTCAAAAGTCAAAACTCCCTTCTCTGTGGTGCAGTTTCTCTGTGTGTTCCCACCATCAAGGTGGCAGGGATGCAGCATCCTACTGAAGGGGCCAATCAAAGCCTTAATATTTAATCAAGTAAGTGAAACCTCTGAATCTAAAATAATCTAATATGCACAGAAGGACAAAGCAGTTTACAAACATAATCCAATATCTATTTTTGGAATTCATATAAAATATCAAACTGCCACAGAAAATACAAAATTACCGAGGACCAATTTTTCAGAAAATTATAAAATTCCTTAACAGAGCTTCAAAATACATAAAACAAATTTTGTCAAATTATACTAGGAATTGAATTTTTAAAATAATGACATTGAATAATTTCCAGGGATAAAGTACTACTTTTGTTGAAATATAAGACAAAGAAGTCATGTTTCCTTTCTGTTTCGCACTTCTCCTCTTATGCCAAAATTATTTCACTGTTAGAGATGATATATTGGAAATCCAGCAATAAAGATTCAACCAAAAAGACTAGTCATGAAATTAGTTTTGTAAATTTTTCTTTCTTCATCTCTTATATTATTTGAAAGTACACTTTGTAACTATAAAATATGTATTTCAATTTTGGGAAGAAATACTTGCTTTTGGTGATTCTGCAAGGAGTTAGCAGAACATATTAAATCGACATTGACTTAAAAAATCTACATTAGTCTCTCGTGGCTTAAATCTGAGGTCGCCTGTTGTGATATAAAACATACTGGCTTTTTAATCTCCAAATAACCTTATCACAGTATCACTGAATTTCTGATGAAAAGAAGAATTGCTCTTTCCTCAAATTTTTATCAAATTTTATATTTTCATTAAATATAAACCATTGGTTTGTAAACTACCTAACCCACCTTCAAATCCTCTCCTGATATTTTAAAGCATAAACAGTTTTTTCTGTAAAAGGATTTGCTTCTAAATCTAAATATTATTTCTTTAGGGATAATTAGTGCACTATTCAGAAGAAAGCAATTCACCTGGTTTTAAATAGAGGAAGACAGCTTTTGCCAATTAAATTAATTTAAAAATATTTACCCATCTCAGCATTGATTTTTATATTCTTCTCTCATGTTTCTTTTACTATAATAAAAGTTAATATGCAAAACAACCAGTAAGATGGTGTCAGAGAAAGGAGCTCCAAGAGACAGCTTGTGCTACAAGTCAGTTAGTAATCACCCAGAGTTATATAAAGCACCTGTTTGGGGGTTCTAGGAGACCAGGAGAGCAACATCCTTGAAAGAATGGAAGAGGCTGCTGCCCATCTTCAGAGAAGATTTGTGAGTAGAGTACTTCATGCTTTGGAGCTGGTGCCCATACACCACTGGAGACACAAACTGCCTCCAGAGTTATTCCGTGGCTGGAATTTTAAGCTCCATTTCCCAAAAACAGGGGAGGAAGAGATGGTTGGCCACCAACTTCAGCTACTGATTAGTAAATTCAGCTGGCTAGAGTATAACCCTAAGTAAACCTAAAGTTTAAAACTGTCCAAGTCAGAAAGAGGCTGGTAGCCACCGTTTTGATTCCACCCCCAGAGTGAACGGAAGTGGGGCTAAGCTTCTTTCACTCAGAAGGAACTTCAGCCCTAGCCTAGGCTTCAGTCCCACATCTGGCAGGGAGAAAGATTGCGGGACCTGCACAAGCCTCTCCGGGTTACTGCAGGTATATTTTGTCGGCTCAGAATGAATAGTATGAAGTCTACTGGGGCAACTGCATTCATTTTGGACTGGCACAGCATAGATTGCTCTCCACACCTGCAGCTCAATCCCCATCCAGGCAGGGGAAGAAGGGGCATGAAGCTTCATCAATGTCTCTATGCAACTCTAGATAGTCTTGGCTTACATGACTTGTATTATTACACATGGCTGAGGCACTGTCCCTACCTTCACAAAGGAGAAAGGTGGGATAAGATTCATCAAACCCTGGGGCCACACAGGTAGCTTGAGCCTCCACAGCATACAGCACCAACTACATTCTCTGCTTCTACTACACAACCAGCAAGGGAGAAAAGGTAAGAAATCCTTAAATGAAAGAGAGAAAATGCATCCAGAATAAGGCAGATGCCAACACACCAACAAAAAGCTACAATCCATGCCAAAAACCAGGAAGATATAGTCCATTTAAATGAACAATATAAGCTTCCAGATTACATAAAGGAGTTGAGACATCTAATCATAGATGTTCAAACAAATCTCCTTAATAAATTAATGAGATGGCTAAAGAGATTAAGGTTATTATGAGGACATTGGTTGAGCACAAAGAAGAACTAGAAGGCATACATAGAAAGATAGCATAACTTATGGGAATGAAAGGCACAATAAATGAAATTAAAAAGTACACTGGAGTTATATAACAAAAGATTTGAGGAAGCAGAAGAAATTATTGGTGAGCTTGAAAACATGACCTTTGGAAGTGAACTTGCAAAAGAACAGATGAAGAAAAGAATGGAAAAAATTGAACAAGTTCTCTGGGAGCTAAATGACAGCAAGAGATGTGCAAACATATGTATCATGGGTATCCCTGAAGGAGAAGAGAAGGGAATAGGGCAGAAGAAATATTTGTAGAAATAATGGTAGAAAATTTCCCAACCCTATTAAAGTACATAGATATCCATGTCCGAGAAGCAGAACGTACTCCTATCTGAATAAATATGAATAGATCAACTCTGAGATCCATACTAATCAGAATGTCAAATGCCAAATACAAAGAGAGAATACCGAGAGCAGCAAGAGAAAAACAATGCATAACATATATGGGATACCCAATAAGATAAACGGCTGGTTTCTCATCAGAAACACTGGAGGCAAGAAGGCAGTGGTATGAGATATTTAAGATACTGCAAGAGAAAAAAATTCCAGCCAAGAATCTAATATCCAGCAAGATTGTCTTTCAAAAATGAGGACAAGTTTAGAATATTCACACATAAACAGAAACTGAGAGCATTTATAGCAAAGCGACCAGCCTTGCAGGAAATAATAAAGGGTGTGTTACAGTCTGAAAAGACAGGAGAGAGAGGATTGGAAGAGAGTCTAAAAATGAAGATTAAAACATTAAAAGTAAGTTGACATCCCAAAAGAGTGGTGAAACCAAAATATAAGACTCACCTTATACCCAAGGATACAAATAGATTCAAAGTGAAAAGCTGGAAAAATATATCCTATACATGCAGTAACCAAAAAAACAAACAAACAAAAAAAAACCCACAATGTAGCTATACTTATATCAGATGAAATAGACTATAAAAGACACTAGTAATGTACAATCTGAGGAGAAAGTTGGGGGGAAATTCCATTTACAATAGCAACTAAAAGAATCAAGTATTTAGGAATAAACTTAACCAAGGATGTGAAGTGTTTGTATTCAGAAAACTACAATGCATTTTTTTTTTTGTTTTTTTTTTTTTTTTTTAATGTTTAACAGCCATGACACTTTATTTTAAAAAATAGATATGAGAATGCAATAAAAGTTTTGGACAATGTCTTCTTGAAAAAAATGTACAACTGTAAATTAATATAAATTTTCATGAGTGCTAATAAATCCCTGAAATCCAACTGGTGATCATTCCATGCACTGGAGATTGAAATTTATTTCTGAGGGGTGGAAATAAATATAAAATCTTATGCCTGCTCCTAAGTTTTTATCTAATCATGGAAACCAGTCATAAATCCATGAAAAATTAAACAGCAAAGCAGGTGCAAATGAATGCATGAATGAATGAATACTACAATGCATTGTTAAAAGAAATAAAAAATGACCCAAGTAATTGGAAGAACATTCCATGCTCATGGATTGGAAGTCTAAATATCATTAAGATATCAAACCCAAATTGATACACAGATACATGCAATCCTAACAAAGATTCTACCAGCATTTTTAAATAAATGGAAAACACAGTTATCAAATTTATTTGGAAGGGTAAGTGGTCTCAAATAGCCAGAAACATCTTAAAAAAGAAAAGTGAGGTTAGAGGAGTCTCACTTCTGAACTTTAAATCATATTACCTAGCCAAAGTGATTACAGGATAGCATGGTATTGACATAAAGGTAGACACATTTACCAACAGAACCAAACTGATGCCTCAGAAACAGACCCTTGCATCTATGGTCAAGTGATTTTTGACAAGCCTGTCAAACCTATTACCTTGGGTAGAACAGTCCATTCAACAAATGGTGCTGGGAGAACTGGATATCCATAGCCAAAAGAAAGAAAGAGGTCCCCTTTCTCACACCTTATGCATAATGTATCAAACACCTAAATATAAAAGCAAGAACCATAAAGCTTCTAGAAGAAAATGTAGGAAAATTTCTTTTAGACCTGGTTGTACATGGTGGATTCTTAAAGGAGATAAGAGGAGTGCTAAAATGGACTACTGATGATTAATGTATGTAGAAGTTTTAATTAACTTTATTGTAAAGGTGTGGAAATGGATAGAGTTGATGGTAACTTGTATAGTGAGTAACAGCTGGTTTATAAATGGAAATGTGTCTCGAAAGGGTAATTTGGAAATGTAAATGTGAATTGAAAGAGTGCTAGAGGATAATCTAGGGACTGAATAACACAGTGAACCCAAAGGTGGATGAGATTGTGGTTGATAGTACAGATGCAAGTGTGCTCTTCTGTGAGCTAGTACAGATGTACATGGAGAAGCATGGGAAAAATAAAACTGGAGTGATGTGTGGACTGTGGATAACAGTGATACTGTAATATTTGTGCATCTATGCCAGAGATGTACTGTGCTGATAATGGGGGAGGATGGAAATAGTGGGCCAAATGTACACTATGGACCATGGTTGGTGGAAGAGTATGATGATATTATCTCATAATCTATAGCAAATTTTCAACCATGGTGTGGTGTATTGATGAAGGGCTGTTGTATGGGAATTCTACACATGTGCATGATTGTTTTGTAAGTCCATAACTTCTGTAATAAAATATGTTAAAAAATAATAGGGTGGGTTGGTGGTAAAATACATCAAATGTAATATATGAACTATAGTTAGCATAAGATTTTGATGATATTCTTTCATAATTTGTAAAAAATATCTCACAACAATGCAAGGTAGGAGTGGTGGGTTAATGTAGGGGCCCCCTGTATGATGTTATACAAGTTTGTTTTGTAAGTTCACAAGTTTTTACTACACACTTACTGCTTAGGTATGTTAATGCTGGAATGATATAAAAAAAAAATAAGGTGGGCTAGGGTGAAAATACATCAAATGTAAAGATACTTTTTAGCAAGAAAATTTTGAGGATGCAGTTTCATCATTTGTTAAAAATGCTTCACAACATTGTAAGATATTGGTGGTGGAGTGAGGTATGAGGCCCTGTATGATGTTATGTATGTTTGTTTTGTAAGTTCACAGCTTTTATTACACACTTACTCTTTGTGTATTTTTATGTATGAGTGATATACTTCAATAAATTATTAAAAGAAAAAAAGTTAATATGTGAAAATTAAAATAAAAAGTTTGTATAAACAAACATTGTTGCATCTGAATACAGCAATACATCTGCTGTGCCAGCGAATTAGGTGACACTGCCAAAATTGACTGAAGACATTTCCTGATGTTTTTCTTGTAATGCCTCAAAACTATCTATATATCAGCTGGTACATACTCCTAAGAAAAAAGTGAGTTATGCTGCACCAAACAATGCAAAATACATGATTTTTTTAAAAGAAATATTTAATATAACATAGGTCTAGTTGTATTGTAAATATTTAATAATAAAATCATCATGTTACTGAAAATAGTGTGATAAAAATTTTGTAAACATGTAAGTTTATACATAACTGCATTATATGCACAAATGAAAACAATTGGAAGAATATACATCTAAAGACTAACAACATTTAAGAAGAAGTTTCATTTTCTACTTTGAGTTTCATTTTAAAATAATTTTTCATAAATATATATGTTTACACCTATGAAAGTCACTTTGCACATTTCTAAATTGGGTCATTTGTCTTTTTATTGTTGAGTTTTAACATCTCTTTATATATCTTGGATATTAAACCCTTATTGGATATGTGATTTCCAAATATTTTCTCCCATTATGTTGGCTGCCTTTTCACTCTTTTGACAAAGACCTGTGAGGTTCAAAAACATCTAATTTTGAGGAGGTACTATTCATCTATTTTGTTGTTGTTGTTGTTGTTGCAGGTGCTTTGGGTGTAAGGTCCAAGAAACCATTTGTCCAAAGAAGAAATACAAATGGCAAAAAAATACATGAAGAAATGCTCAACATCACTAATGACTAGGGAAGTGTAAATCAAAACTACAATAATGAGATATCATTTCACCCCTATGTGAATCATCACTATTAAAAAGATAGAGAACTACAAGTGTTGGAGAGGATGCGGAGAGATAAGAATACTTATTCACTGTTGGTGAGAATGTAGAATGGTACTGCCACTGTGGAGGATTGCTTGGCAGTTTCTAAAGAAGTTGAATATATACTTGCCTTATCACCCTACAATACCACACTACTGGGTATATACCCAGAAGAACTGAGAGCAGTGGCATGAACAGACACCTGCACACTGATGTTCATAGCAACATTGTTCATGATTGCCAAAAGTTGGAAACAACTCAGGTGTCCATCAACCAAAGAATAGATAAACAAACTGTGATCTATTTAAACGATGGAATATTATGCAGCTGTAAGAAGAAATGAAGTCATAAAGCATATGACAACATGGATGAGCCTGGATGACATTATGTTGAGCAAAACAAGCCAGACAGAAAAGGACAAATACTGTGTGATTGCATTACTATCAATCAAATATACTGTGTAACATACTGTATGATTTAAAAAATATATATATGTATCCAGTACATTTAATTGGGAAAAGTATGTTTTTATTCAACTGTGTTTTCTTTTTAGTTTTTAATTGTTTATATTTTCAATTATTAAATGTATAAAATAAAGGTACAAAAAAGACCTTGCACATCATTTTATTAATGAGATGCATTACATTAATTGATTTGCTTATATTGAACAACCATTGCATACTTGGGATAAATCTCACTCTATCATGGAGTATAATTCTTTTAACACGCTCTTGGATATCATTTGTTAGAGTTTTGTGAGTATTCATGAATAAATATTCATAAGGGATATTGGCCCAGAATTTTCTTGTGGTGGTATCTTTATGTGGCTTTGGTATTAGTGTGATGCCAATCACTAGAATGAGTTAGGGAGGTGTTTTAATTTGCCAAAGGGCTGTGAATGCAAAGTACCAGAAATGTTTTGGCTTTTATAAAGAGGACTTATTCGGGGTAAAAGCTTACAATTCCAAGGCTATGAAAAGTCCAAATGAAGGCACTATCAGACATGCTTTCTCACTAAAATGAGCTGCCATATGTTGAATCAAGATGGCCACCAATATCTGCCGCTATCTGAAATCAGCTGAGGGCAATCATGCATAGTGCTTTTATCTTTTCAGGCTTCATTTCTCAGTCTTGTCTGCCTCACCCTCCTCCTGAGTTCAGCTATAAGTTAGCAGGCACAAAGCAGGGCTCATCTCCGCTTCATCTATTCAGTGGGTCCAGTCTCTTGGGAGCTTCATGCTTAAATGATCCTCCAGTCCTCTCTCACATGGCAGTTTTAAATATGGCAGTTTCCCTCTCCTGTATCTGTCTGTCCCTCTTTCATTTCATATGAGACCCAGCAAGGGACTGGAACTCAACCTGAGTCACATCTTACTGACATACTCCAATAAAAAGCCCTAAAGCAATCTTATCAAGTAATATAATCAAAATGTTCTCAATCCAATTTAATGTTCCCCACTTCTGGAATCAAATTCCACAAGTCTTTCTTGGATAACTGCATTTCCAGTCCTGATTTAGTATAGTCAATTCCTCAAATGGGGCACTATCATCTGGGTGCTTGATTTCCAGAGGCTTGGAGTTTCTGGACTAATTTTCTGGCTTCTTTGTGCCCAACAATTCAGTCCTCAGCTTATCTCTTGATTGTGTAGCATTTTGCTATAAGCTGCAAGTAGAAGTCAAGCCACATTCTCTGAGTTTACTTTGCAAAGTTCTTCAGCTAAATGCTCAGGCTCACCATTTTCAAATTCTGCCTTCCATAAAACATCCAGGAGTTAATCATGCTAAATTCTCTGCAACTTTAGAACATGGATCACCTTTCCCCTATATTCCAATAATAGTTTTATCATTTACTTCTAAGGCCTCATAAAAAGTCTCTTTAGAGTCCATATTACTATCAAATGTCTTTTCAAAGCAATCTAGGCTTTTTCCATCAAGCATCTCACAATTCCTCCAAAAAACACACCTTAACCATTTATAAAACTATTCCAGCATTTTGGTATTTGCAAAAGCACTACCCCACTCCTTGTACCAAATTCTGTATTAGTCAGCTAAACAGGTCTGATGCAAAATACCAGAAATTGGTTGTTTTTTATAAAGGGTATTTATTTAGGTTAGAAGCTTACATTTACCAGGCCATAAAGTGTAAGTTACTTCCCTCACCAAATATCTGTTGCCACATGTTGAGCAAGACGGCTGCCTATGTCTGCAAGGGTTCAGGTGTCCTCTTCCTCTTAAGGCTATGTGGTCCCTGCTTTTTCCAATATCAGCTGTATGCTAGGTTAAGTCTAGTCTCTTTCCTGGGGTTCAATTTTCCCCAAGCCCAGCTGCTCTACTCTCTCCTAAAGGCCAGCTGTAAATGACCAGGTGAATGGCTTGTCTCTCTTCCTGGGGCCTCTGCCATGTATAATGGAGCTTTCTGTCTTTCCTCAAATATCTGCTTCTCTTTGTGTTTACTTTCCCAGGCTCCAGCAGTAAAAGTCCAACTAAATCCTTTGCATTGCCATTTTCTCTGTGAGTTCCCACTCACTAAGGGGATGGTGACTTATCATCCTTCTGACGTGGCCCAAAGCCTTAATCATTATTTAATCAAGTAAAAGTGAAACCTCTGAATCCAATACAATCGAATAAGCCCAGACCAGTTCACAAACATAGTCTAATATCTATTTTTGGATTTCACAAACTATATGAAACTTCTACATGGAGTTTATTCCATTTCCATTTAAAGTAGTTACTGATAATGCAGAATTTTCTTTGGCATTTTTGCTATTTGCCCATTGTCTGTTTTATACCTTTTTTGTCCCCTGAATTTTCCATTAATGTCTACTGTGATGTCTGAGTTAGGTTAGTATAGGGAAAGGGAAGACTTGGGTCACAGCTTAATACCCATCAGAAAACATGGTCAGCAGACAACATGCCCAACAGACAACATGGCCAGCAGACCACATGGCCATGAGACCCTGCCAAGAAACCTCGTGAGACCCTGTCCACAAGATTCCATTTGGAACTCTTTCCAGGATCAAGGAGAAGACCTGGATAATCTCAAACAGGCCTTCCAATTGGACCCCTGAGAGCTAACAGACAGGTATTGTAAGGCAACCATTCAGAATGCAAAATAGCTAGGGCCCTTCCCCAACATTATGAAGGGGGAGGAGGAAAGGTTTTAAAGGCCTAACCTAGGTCAACCTGCAAAATTCCCACAGTCCATGGCTAGGGCTCTGTACTCTTTTCCTGTTTCTTAATAAACTCTTTATTCCCCTGCCTACCCTGTGGCATGTCCTTAAATTATTTTATGTGATATAAGCCAAGAACATAGAAGCCAAGAACCCAGAGCATTCTGCTAACAACTTCTGTTTAATTTTCTGCTACTAATTTCTGTTTATTTTTCAGATATTTTCTTATTGGTTATCATTGAGTGTAAAGCAAAGATATAAAATCTATAATAATCTCATATGATTTTAAACCAACTTTGTTCCTATTTCACACCATCCCATCACTTCTTTTGTTGCACTTGTTTTGTATTATATCTTTATATATTGAATATCCTAAACCATAGAATTGCCATTACTTTTCAAGCATGTGCTTTTCAGAATCAGTTCAAAGAAAAAAATGGAGTTACATACAAAAATACAATACAATATTATATGGAGGTTTATAATTACCCATACAGTTACCATTATAAGAATTCTTTATTTCTTTATGCTGCTTTCAAGGCAGATTGGTACAGGGAAATTAAGAGAAGACGAGCTACAACATAGCTAACAGACAACATGCTGCAAGACCCTGTCGAGACCTTGACCTTGAGATGAAGGCCCAGTTTGAACTATTTCTAGGCCAAGAGGAGGCCCTGTATATTCCAAACAGTCCTCACCATTGGTCCCCACCATTGGTGGGGTAACCAATAACAGATGGAGGCCCTCACAATAGCATTAGCAAGGATAGGAATATTTTATAGCTTAAAAGGTGAGTGCACAAGTCAAATATCATTCTCTCTGCCTAGAGGAGCCTGCATCAACCTCTGTGAGTATTTCTGTCCTTCCCTCCTATTTCTCAGGAAGTTCTGTTCTTTTCCCCCATTTCCCAATACATTCATTTTACTGGCTTAACTAAACTGGCATATTCTTAAATTCTTTTATGCAACATAGGCAAGAACTTAGAGGAATCCAAAACCTCCCCAGCTTCACTTTTATCCACTCTCTAGTGTCCTTCCCTTTCCATCTGAAAATCTCCCTGTAGGAGAGATCTAACAGTGATGATCTCCATCAGTTTTTGTCGCTCCGGGAATATCTTAATCTCTCCCTCAATTTTAAGGCACTCTTGCTAGATATAAAATTTTCTATTTAAATTGTTTTCTTTCAGCACTTAAGTATGTCATCCCACTACCTTCATGCCTCCATGGTTTTTGCTGATAAATCCAACCTTAATCTTACAGGTACTGCCTTTTAAATAACAAGTTGCTTTTCTATTTTAGCTTTCAGAATGCTCTAGTTGCCATTTCGTTTTACAGTTTTACTGTCGATGCTTGGTTGTCCTGAAGCATATCGCATTTCTTGTTTTTGGTCTTCTTGAATGTTTGTTTATGACTTCAATTGAATTAAAGAAGTTTTCTTCCTTTAGATCTTTAAATATTCCTCCAATTCCTTACTTTCTTTTTCTTCGATTCTTATTATAATTATATAGGTATTCTTTAGGGTGTCCCACATGTCTCTAAGACTCTGCTCACTTTTTCTTACATATTTTTTCTTTCTCCTTCTAAACCTGTATCATTTTAATTGTGCTCTATTCAATTTCACTGTTTCTTCCTTCTTCATATCCAACGTATGTTCTTCATAGACGATTTCTGAAGACGTATCTTGTTCCTTTGGATGGTTCATGATATCTTGTATATTTATTTGTCTTGTAAGGTTTTGTTTCACATTGTAGATTTTAGTAACATAATGTTTTAACTATGGGATTTAGTACCTGAGATGTTTGTTTCTTAAGATTGTATGCAGCTGTTTATATGTCAAATATATCATTGAGTGTCAGAAACTAACAAAAACAAAAATCAAGTCAATGCAAAAAAGAACTCCTTTTACTGTTTTTTCACATTTGCTTCATATTTTTTGATGTTGTCCTTGAGAGTTTAGCTCTCCTACAATGAATCACATCCTGAGGCAAAAGTGAGAGGTCCTTTCGTTTGCTGAGCCTGTGTTTTCTCCTAGGCTTCCTTCTGTGTCTTAGAAATTCCATGGTTTACTAGATTTGGATTTCCTCCCCTATCCCTGTGAAAGAGAATTTTCCCTTGCAATGTCCTCTATTGTAAATCTCAAAACCAAGAACCCTTTGCCCCAGACAATTCTTAATTGAATTGATGTTTTTTTATATTGGTTTAACTGATTGCAAACAGTTTCCGCATGCAGGGAAAGTTCTGGGAAGAGCAACAGGCAGATAGACTCCTGGTTCAGGCTTCAGGCTGCCACTGGATAGATTGTAAGCCACATAAATGCACTACATTTTGTCCTTTGGGTTACTTTGCTGCCTCCAAAACAGTCAGGTACATACAATAAGAGTTCAGTTTTACTCCTCACTGTGTCAGGGGTTCATTAAGAGGTGATCTTGTGCTACAAGTTTTAAGTTGCATTTTCTTGATTTAGGGCTTGCCCTGTTATTGTAATCATTTAACTGTTTTCTCGAATTTGTGGAAATAGTTTGGCTTTTTGTTGTAGTTTTTTCAAAAATTTTGTGAGTGAACAGATCTTGGAGTGCCTTATGTTATCATCTTGCTTGCCTAGAAACTATCACAATAATAGTAAGAGCAATAAAATAATTTATGGATGCAAATTTCATCCCCAGAGAAAACATTAACAATACAATGCAATGAAATATGGTTAAAAATCCATCAGAGAAATAAAATTTAAGATTAAATATTATATTAAACAAAATGAAGCCTAGAGAGAATTATCAGAATTTTAAAATTATATTGTAGTACTAGAAAAATCCAGTATAGCTTACACATTAAGGTGTTGTATTGTACCTTAAAATTTTAGAAGAAATTCAATGTAACTCTTCCTCACGTGTCAGGAGGCAGACAGAGGTAGAGATTAACATTAATTAAGTTTGGCTCCACCAAACATGAGTTACTATGGACTTCCTTGCTCTTATCTTTACTCACATCAGCCTTTATCTGTATCTTTACTTCTCTCCTTATCTGAACCTTCACACCCATACCGACTCTCCAGTCTTTATCACTGACCCCATGATTTTCCTACCGAGGATACCATATATATTTTAAGATTAAATGATGAAGCAAAAAACTAATTATCCAGACAATTTTTAGAGATGTCATCCTGATTATTAACTTTCTTTGTGTCAATAAGTATAAAAGCTGTTAGAAAAACCCTTAATGGGAAATCTGATTTGAGATTACACATCTCCAGTCTCCTACCAGGAAATAAACCCAATTCTCCATCCTAGCCTAGTTATATGTGTATGTCTATTCTGCCTTGCTGAGCTAATGAACCCAGCCAAGGACCACCCAGCCCCTCTTCAATATGTCATAAAATGAAATTAACACATAAATAATGACTTTAAGAGTAAGTTGCATAAACACTCTAATTAAAGGCCCTGTAATTAAATTTATTACAAAGTAAGACACAACTATATGATGTCTACAAGAAACAGATGAATAATAAAAGGATGTAAAAATGTATACCTGTATAAACATTTAAATACAAATGTACAAAGTAGAACTATTAGAAAATTAGGGCTTTGTATTCTAGAGATGGTTGTGAGAGTACAAAAATAACAATAGAGCCAATTTTCCAGAAAATTATAAAATTACTTAACAGAGCTTCAAATCACTTCAAAAAATGGGGAGAATTAAAAGCATAAATATAATTTAAAATAATAATGGCATTGAATACTTGTCAGGATAAAGTACTAATTTTGTTGAAATATAGCAGATAAGTCATGTTTCCTTGCTGTTTCTTACTTCTGATCTTCTGCCAACATAAGTTTACTATTAGAGATTGTTGTCCTGAAAATAAAACAAATAGATTTTAAAAAGGGGGTGCAGAGCAAATTTTTTGAGCTAAAGTTGCATTAATGCGGGAGAAGCAACCAACGAGGTTTCTGCTCAAAAATTTGATTTGGGAGGCAGCTTACATGACTGATTGAGAGAAAGGGTAGGTACGGTGGGGGTAGTGGGGAGGGATAAGGCAGACCTGATTTATTCTTGGTACTTACTTTACGTGCTTTATGAGACTATGGGGCTGTTTGAGAAGGGTGTCCTTGAGGCCCAGTTTGTTAATCACCAAACAGGATGCTGATGTAAGGTTGTGGTGCAGATTTGCAAGCCTTGCTATTGACAGCTTGAACTCTGTTATATTTCTTCTTCTCAGGCTGGGACAGGGTGTTTTATCCACACTGCAAAGGATTATTGGTATGTCATCTTGCTTCAGTTAACCTCCATTCCTTCTTTATAACTCCTTGGATAAAATGGAAGCTCAAGCAAATCCAGATGGTTAGTAAAATCATTTATCATTCCAATTTCAATAGATCATATATTGGAATCCCACCAATAAAGATTTAAAAAAAAAGATTAGTCATAAAAAGTTTTGCAAATTATTTTCTTTTTCACTATTATGTATATTATTTGAAAGTACACTTAATGACTATAAAATGATTTTAGTACTGGAAGACAAACTCCCTCATGGTGATATTCAAGGAGTGAGCAGACCCTATTGAGGTAGTATTGACATAGAATAAATTAGAATCCGTGGTAACCTATTGTGAAATACATTGATACTGGTTTTTTAATCTGCAAATAAGCACTTCTCTTTAAATATATAGTATATTGTTTTGTAATTCCTTGTTCTATACCATCAGATTGTCTCATGAAATTCTACCATAAAGTTTTCCTTATACCAGTTTCTTCTAAATATACTGGCAAATTGACTTCATTACCAATAATTAATAAAAGATCCACAAGAAAGGATTTCATCTAATTGTATATAGAAAAAAGAAGCCTTAGGCCATTAATAAAATTGTAAAACATTTACTCATTTCATAAATGATCTTTATTTTATTCTGTCATATTTCTTTTAATATATTAAAAGCTAGTACACTAAAATAATAAAATTATTTGAACAAACAAGGTTGTGGCTGAATAAAATAATACATCTCTGTGTTGATGAATTAGTTGATACTCCCTAACCTGACTATAGAAAATCCACATTTTCCTTGTGATGCCTCAAAAATTCCCATTCATCAGCTGGTACACCTTCCTAAAAAGAAGTTAGTGATATCACACCAGTCAATGCAACATACTTGAAACTGTGGATTTTCCAAGTATCTTTTTTTTAAAGATTTATTTATTTGTTTCTCTTCCCCTGCCCCACCTCATTGTTTTGCACTCACTGTCTGCTCTCTGTGTGTTCTTTTGTGACTGCTTGTCTTCTCTTTACGTGGCACCAGGAACTGGTCCAGGGACCTTCCAGAGTGAAGAGAGGCACTCAATCTCTTGTATCACCCCAGCTCCCTGGTCTGCTGCATCTCTTATTGTCTCTCTTCTGTGTCTCTTTTTATTGCATCATCTTGCTGTGTCAGCTCTCTGCACGGGCCAGCACTCTGCAAGAGAGCACTCCTGTGCAGGCCAGCATGCCATGCAGGCCAGCATTCCACGCAGGTCAGCACTCCCCATTGGCCAGCTCTGCTTAGGCCAGCTTGCTGCACAGGCCAGCTTGCCTTTTACTAGGAGGCACTGGGAAATGAATCCTGTTACTCCAATATAGTAGACAATGGGAGCCTAATTGCTTGAGCCACATCCACTTCCCCCGTGTCTTTTCTAACATAGGTCCAAGTGTATAAAAAACACTAAATAATCAATATTAAACAAAAATGACTGAAAATTTGGCTGTGATAAAAATGTATAAATGCTTAAACATAAATATAAAGAGGCTTCATATGCGAAAGGAAAATACTTGAAAGAAAATATATCCAAAAAATAACATACATGAATGCTTTCCATTATTTCTTTGAATTTTGTTTTTTCATTTTTGTATATTGAACAATGTTCTATCCAATGATAGTGTTATACTTTAAAATATTAAAATTATTTCATTTTGAAAAATATGCTATTACAACCAGGGTTGTTAATGATCTGGACTTTCAGGCACAGGTTAATTAAGCATTTCTCTGGAAATGCCTACTCTTTTTCCATAAATTAGTACATCACAAAAGAATACCATAAAATGCTGCTCAACATTATGTGGTTCCTAAGGGGAAGGCAATTTTCCATTACAAACCCGACATGGATATATTAGTCATTAAATTTTTCTCCTTGGCATCATGTCAAGCAATCTTCCTTCGAAATTAGTCCTGTTGAGAGGCAAATGTTACATTATCTGCAATCCTCAGTATAAGAGGTTTCTTGGCATTATTAGGTGAAACAGCAAGGGATACTCTGCTCTGCTCATGTTCAAAGTAGCTCCTGGTATACTCATGCTACACAATTTCCAGGTGAACTTTCTATTTGACCAGAACCTGAATTTTTTATTTTATTTTATTTTACCTCAGAAAATCATGCAATAAAAATTAAACATAAGTTATCTCAAAGGAAACAAATTTTATATCACAGAAATTTCATGCTCTTTAAATAGGTTACATATATATATTTTTTAAAGATTTTTTATTTATTTATTTATCCCCCCCTGCTGCTTGTGTTCGCTGTGTCCATTCGCTGTGTGTTTTTTCTGTGTCTGCTTATCTCCCCCTTGTTGTGAGGTCCTGCTGCATCAGCCCACTATGCCGCGCGGGCCGGCCTGCCCTCACAAGGAGGGCCCAGGAAGCGAACCCGGGGCCTCCCACATGGTAAACGGGGGCTCCATCGATTGAGCCACACCCACTTCCAGGTTACATATTTTAGTTGTAAGAAAAACTAGATGTTGACAAATTTCTACACAGATAATGCTGGAAGAAATTTTTCAAGACTTTTGACTCATGTTAATCTCAAAGTTCAAGTATATTAGTTTATCTCAAAAAAGGGGATATTATTAAAAGGATATGCATATACTTATACACATCATACAGGACTTACCTAAGTAATACTAGGATTTGTAGAAACAGAAATATAGAACTGATAGAATTAGAGTCATCAAGCAATGTACATATATTGAAAATATAAGTTTTGGAAGAAATTTGATTCAATAATCTGTTAAAAGCATGCTTGAAAATTAATATTAATGTGTGCTTTCTAATATTAATAAACATAAGGTTTTAATTTCTGAACTGTCATTTATACTAAATCATATTGGATAGAGAAGAACAGTAAATGATGTATTAAAACTCTATCATTCCTTTAACTTAACTAATTATTTTTGTTTGCTGAAATTAAATACAAGTAGGAATAGAATGTTATGACTTTGATTTCGGGACACAATCAATCTTGGCAGAATCAATGGGCCAACAATACTTAATGGTTGTGATTTTAGGTAACTTTCTGTGTCATTTCTCTCATCTAGAAATGTGTACAAAAATAATACCTGTGGTAGAATGTTTTCGCCTGGATATATGTGCTAATGAAGGGAAATATTCATAACTGTCATGTTCATTCTAATTATGCAATATGTATATATATATGTGTGTGTATATATATACACACACATATATATATATATGAGTCTCTATTATATGATTTCCAAATGTTGATTTTTACTTGATTTATAATTGGCAAACTAAGATTTTTTCAAACGTATTTTGCAAACTATTTATTATCATTTTCTAGAATCATTAGGTTGATTTTTTTAAAATGCCAGATCATTCCTATAAACAAAAACAGTTTGGAAGTCATTCATACCAAGTGTCTCTTTTGATATCTCAACAGTTTACAAGAAGTTGATTGCTATTACGGAAAGAAGGAATAACACAAATGTGTCTGATTTCATCCTCTTTGGGTTTACAGACTCTGAAGTGATAGAGCGGTTCCTTTTTATGTTATTTCTGCTGATTTACTTGATTACCCTTCTGGGAAATGCAGGGATGATATTGATAATTCAACTGGATATTCAGCTTCACACCCCCATATATTTTTTTCCTCTGTCACCTGTCATTCCTGGACCTCAGTTACTCAATGGTCATCACACCTAAAACCTTAGAGAACTTACTGATTTCCACAAGAATATTTCATTCATTGGCTGCTTCACACAGATTTTTTTTTCCTTCATCTGTATCACTGAATTTTTCTTTCTTATTTCAATGGCCTATGACCACTACATAGCTATCTGTGATCCTCTTCACTACCCAGTGGTTATGTCCAGGAGACAGAGTCATGTCCTCTTCACTGGGTCCTTTATGATTGATTTTACTGAATCAAAGAAGAGTTTACTTTTCTGTGACTCCTATGTAATCTATCACTTTTACTGTGACTTAACTCCAATTTTAGCCCTGTCCTGCAGTGATACACATGAAACTGAATTAATGATACTAATTTTCACTAGTCTAAATATAATGGTGACTCTTGGCACAATCTCGGTTTCCTATGTGTACATTCTGTCTACTATTCTGAAAATTAATTTCTCTTCAGGAAAGTGCAAAGTCTTTTCTACTTGTGCCTCCTATCTCTTTGGGAATCACAATCTATTATGGCACTATAGTTTTACTTATTTAAAACCCAAGAAGTTTTACTCCTTGGGAAGGATCAAGTGGCCTCAGTATTTTATACTATGGTGATATCCATGTTGAACCCACTCATTTATAGTCTTAGGAATAAGGAGGTGAAAAATGCTGTCTTTAGGGTCATGCAGAAGAGAGGGGTTTCCAAGCAGTGGAATTGATGGTAATGCTGAAAATTTAAATGCATCAGTTTTTTTCTTTTCTATTTGGGCATTTAAATAGCTTCTTTCTAAATATGCTAACATCCATTACTTAGTTGGCATTTATGTTGAGCCATCCTCTATTAGACCATGCATTCATTGGCACATATCCAAGAATGTGTTTTCAGAAATTACATAGTAATTGAAAGCCATTGAATATGTGTTAATCATATGGTTTAAATATATGTGATTTTAAAGGATATTATTGTGAAATAGAAAATAAGTGTTGTTATTCTTCAAATTGTAGTATGAAATTCCCATTCATATTTCAATTTCAGAGATTTTTATTATGAAGAGATTTTTAAGAATTTTTCAGTTTATTCTGTAGGCAAGAAATTTGGCATAGTCTTAAAAAGTAATTTTTTGGACTAGAAAATCCAGGTTTTAGTTTCTGGATCTGTCAGCTTTTTTGCTGTATATTTCTTAATAAGTCACTGAACGTTTAAATCTAGTTTCCTCAACTAAAGCATAAAAATAATTCTATATCCATTGGTTTATTTTAAAGATGAAATCATGTGGCTAATGGAAAATATTTAATGTAGTACTAATAAATTTTGACAATAATCATCAGAATGCTTATATTCTTAACAAAATTTTGAATACACA
>JAQZBX010031780.1:0-19208 GCA_029593785.1 Cabassous unicinctus
TGCCCTTACCAAATAGATGCAGGCCATGGAAAGCAGGCAACATTGTGCATCTCTTTTTATCCTCAGGACCTAGGACTGAAGTCTGTGTACCAGCACTGCTCCATAAATGTGGAGTGGTAACCCATGATGGTTAAAATGGTAAGATGCATAACCAGATCCAAGAGAGTTCATCCATTAACGGTATTATTCGTTTCCTAACTAGTACCTTTAATTTGCCACAAATAAATGTTTTTGTATTGTTCTGAACATTAAATGAGTTAATAAATATGTATCACTTAATGCAATACCTGACATATTATATACTCAACAGATATTAGTTTTGCCATAATTATCTCTGCACTGTACTGCTTAAAGGCAGAAGGTATGTTTTTTTATTTGTATATATACACACACTAAGAATAATATTTTGCACAAAATGGGAGCCCTGAAAATATTTCTGAATGTAATGGAATTGAATCAGTGATAAAGATGTCGCAAATTGCCTTCTGTTTGGCTTTAGAATAAAATGATTGATCAAATTCTCCTGAAGCAAATGCCATGAGACATTCTGCTTTGGATGTAATAAAATTTCATTGCAAACACACTGGTAGGAAGCACAGTGAAATATTGCAGGGTCTAGAGACTAAATGGGGCACATAGCCAGTAAAAAAGGAAATGATACAGAAATACTCTGGACACAGTTCTGGAAAAGGAAAAATCTTCTGTTTGAAAATGTAACATATATACCCTCATCCTTATTCTCACTTTTCCAATTGAAGACTGTCTTATATTTTAAGATTTGTTGTTTTGTGTTTTGGTGTTGGGGAGAGTGTTGGGCAAAAACCAATTTGATACGGTTTGGAATGAACTATTATGACTGCGTTCTAGCATACACGAATTAACACTGCTTTCTTTCTGGCCTAACCAGGAATATCTTAAAGAAAGGAAGGTCTTCGCAAGACAAGAGCCCTCTCGTGCTGGCTGCCCTCAGTTAGCAATGAGACATGTTCTGCCAACTGTGCTTCCCTGATTCAAGACAAAAAAAAAAAAAAAACCTACTGATTTATAAAGATAGTCTGATAAGTTGGGGGAAAGTAAGATTGTCTTGGTTGTAGAGATTTACAAAGTTACTTGATCTGTAAACATCATTAACCACGTGGTGCCAATCGGGATTAAAAAATGATTTTGTTATAGTGACATTTCTTTTAAAAGCACCCATCAAAGATAGTCCCCCAGAAACAGATTTTCCTGATTTCCATATTTTATTCACTTAATTTAATTTGCTTATGCAGTTCTCAAGGTTATAAATTGACCCTTGATTATCTACTTAAGTATTATCTCCCAATAACTTCTGAAATAACTAAGCAGGAGAGATAAGTATATTGTTTTCCTTCTTATTGGTTTGTATATTCTTTTAATTTTCTGGCTCCTACCACCCACAACACAGCAGGAGATTTTATAAGTCAAATGCGTGCGTACCCTGCCCCACTGTAGGAGGGACCGTATAAACTTGGGAAGAAGAAGAACTGGTAAACAGCTTTGCTCTAGATGAGGATAATGTGAATGTTGGGGAGGGTTCAAAGCAGAAAGAATTCAAAGCAGAAGTGTTTCAGGCAGGAACTGGGCTGACTTCCCAGCTCCTCCTGGGTTGGGTTTCCATAGTGTGGTTTTATAGCTGCCATGTTAATGAGGGGTGGATTCCCAAGACATCCCATAATATGACAAGGAAGGAAGACACATTTCAAAGTTAAATGCTGTTTGAGGATTCTTTATGCTACTCTATCCTCAATAGCATAAATGTAGAGGAAGCGGTTTGATAGAACAACTTTAAATGATACAGGAAGCAGACTGAGAGGCAAAGAGACTGGGATTCAGCATCTTCCACTCACTAACGCACAAAGGCAACACATCTTCCGTTCATATCCTCACAAACTTCTTTGCTGAAAACTTTAAGATACACAGTGCCCTTCAGGGAGTGCTGGACATGCCCACACACAAAAGGCAGAAGAAACCCAAGGTGATAACTCACCAAGCCCACATCCCTTAGAATCCTATATATGTTGGCCCCAATTTAGAACATGCTAGACTATCCCAGAAGTTGGACAGGAGAAGGCTTCAGAATCACACCTTCAGTCATTCTAGCTAAAATCATTGTTGTAAGTGGCCATGACTTATTTCCAGAAATGTTGTCACCGTCTGTCCTCAGATTGGGCTGATCATCCAACAGGCACCGCAAACACATGAAAACTGCCGGCATAAAAACAGATTAAAAAAAACATCCAGCAGAGAAAACAAGGTTAGAGGTGATATTTTGCCTTGGAGCCCCTTTGCTGGAAGGAGGAAGAAAAGATAATTAGTGGCAGAGAAAAAAAAAAACTTACATTGACCATTCAACCTGTGGCCTTTCAGCACCTCCTTCCCTTGCCTGCAGTGGACCCCCAGTTATCTGTTCCCTGGCATCAGCCTCCAGATCTGTTTCTGTTTCTGCCTCTGTGTCTGCTAAAACCCTCTCCCTTATCTCTTTTGTCGAAGTAGTTGAGTTACAAAGTTCTCAAGGGATCTTCACAGAGTTTCCTTAAAGCAAAGTATATTCCATCCAGGAAGAAGCAGAGATACAAATTGCTCTGCATAGCAAAATAGAATGAATGTGATCCTTGTGGCAGAGGGAGAAGATGGGGATTTGTGTGTCTGCTTTTTTGGTTGTTTGTTTATTCATTTGTATGGGCAGTTTGTCTGAAGACGAGAGAATGGGAGAGGTGAAAGAAAGGTAAAAAGAACCTTAAAGCAGGGCTATCTGTATTCAATTTTCCCTTAGTGAAGCTAGTGAATTTTCCACAGTTCCTAAGCTGGAGTCATGAGCCATTTTATTTGGCTCAACAAGCGAACAATAGTGATCTCAGAGGCTTGGAAGACTTATGGTCATTTGGATTATATTAAAATTTATAGAAAATCAATTACAGAGAAATTCAAACTTTGGCATTTCCTTGTCAGGTTTTGTTTTTGCTTTTCTTGCTCCTTTTCTATACTGGCCCCTTAAATAATTTCCACAATTTATCTTACTCCTCACACTCTCCCTAGTAAGTTTTTTCTATTCCCATGCCTTTTCCAACCACATCCGAGTCAAATCCCCAACAGAGTCCACAATCTAGCCCCTTCCCACCTTTTTAATCTCTGTGCATAATACCCTTTGCTTTGTTTTCTGGTACAACCACCCAGAATTTATTTTTTTAAATCCTGCAGTGCATCATGTACCTTCCCAAGTCAGCTACTTTGTATGTGCTAGCTTTTTTTCTGCTGCTTTTCCTAGCTAATTCTAGGAAAATTCTAGATCTGTCCTTCCCATCTCAACTTAAATGTCAGTTCTTCAGCTCAGCAGCCCCTTGACTCACCTGAAGAGGTCAGATCCTTCCACAGTACAATACCTTACCAGTCCATACTTCTTCATAGCATTCATCACAATTGTAATTCATTAGGTGGATGACTCATTGTACAATCTATTTTTCCTTGTAACGCTGTTATGAGCAGATAAATTTAAAAATATAATGTGACAAGATTGAAGCTATGTTCCTTAAATTATTAGCACTTTAACACTTATCCACTTGTCATTTAAAACCAAGCTGAAGTTCAAGTTAGGCCTCCAGAGCTCTCTATGACAACCTCAGGAGCAACAATGCTTGCCCTTTGAATCCCAAGCACTCATTTAACATCTGGCCAAATACATAGAGTTTATAGTGTTCCTTATAGTTTTCTGTGTTCATCTTGTCTCAAATTAAATTACACACCCATTGAGAGCAGTGACAGTGTCTTTCTTATATTTCTTTTATCTGCCACAATGTTCACAATACAACAGGTATTCAATATATATTTATTGATGTATTGACTGAAACTGAGGACTTTCTCAACAACATAAAAAACATGAGCCCATACTTTCAGGTCAACGCCTCAGCCTGTAAAAAGTAAACTATTCACAAATTGCATAAACTTACTTTTTTTTTAGGCAATGACAACAAAATCTCTGGCTAAAACCCTTAGTGTTATTCATTGGAACTTTATAAATGAAAAGTTATGATTTAAAACATAAAACAATAATTACATATTTCTGCAACTAGTTTGACAGTTGCTCTACCCCCCTTACTCTCTCATACTTTGAAATAGTACTGTAAAGCATTCAGAAATTCAGCTCTGACTTGAAAATATTCAGAGAAACTATTTTTTAGATCTTTCAGGCAAACCTTCACCACCCTTTCAAGTCTAAATGTTAAAATACTCGACATTCCCACCTGAACCACACAAGACATGTTCAATTCAACCTATTCAAGGTCAAAGTCATCCTTTCCCTAAATCCATCCCCCAAACCTGCTCCTTCCCCATAGACTCTATATGACTGTGTAGGGCCACCCTCCACATAGACTCCCAAACCCGAAACTTCTGATTCATTCCAGATACTTCCAACCTTTTTCCACCCATTCAGAAGCTCCTTAGAATCTACCTCCTAAACATTTCTTTAACCTGTCTTCTCCTCTTTATTCCCTTTTTCATTAGCTTCATTCAAGATCTCTTCATCTCTTCACTGTACCAACACCCTGTTCCTATCTCACTCCCTTCCAAAGGATCTTCCACACAGGAAGGGATCACTGAAAAGCAAGTAAGATGATATCTATCTTCTAATCAAAGTCCTTCACTGACTTCCTACGTCAACACTGTAAAATATCTCAGCTCCTTAGTGCTATACACAGAAACATCTCGTGTCAGCTCCTGAAATCCCCTCCCCCCAGTGCTTAATTTTCCAACTATAAGAGACACTTAAAGATTTTCAAAAGCTTTGTTTTTTCTCTCATACTATTTGGTACACTGTCCCCTCTAGCAAAATGCCATACATACCATCCATCCAATCTTGCTTGTCAAAATAGAAAAATGCAACTTTCTCTCTCAAAATAAGTAGCTACTTTCAGGCAGTTCCTGCTTACCTGTCAAATAATTCGAATTATTTTCTTCTTTGAGACACTTCTATGCATTATATATCTTTGATAGATGTTGTGTCAAATGATACTTTGATTCATTCAGCGCATAGCATTGTGTCTTATACATAGAAAATTCTCAATAAATGCTAATTAAAAAAAATTAATTCCTCTGACGTACATTTAGCCAGCTAAATAATTCTAGACTATTTCACAAAAAAAGAATTAGCAAGCAGGTGCACTCACTTTACTGATACAGTAAAGTGAAAGAGTTGGAATCAGAAGGCTGTACAACCCTTCATTCTTTCTAATTTTGTCTAAACTTTTAACCATTAGTTATAGTTTTAAGAAAAATTTTGCAACCTGAGTTTGCCCAAAAATCAGAATTATTGGTGACTTACTCTCCTGCAAAATTCAAATATCAGAAAACAGAAACTTAAATGCAAGGATCACACAAAACATGAGAGTCAATTGAAAGTACATTTAAAAGGTTATTGACTTGATATTGACAGCAGCTATACTCCTGGGCCTGGTGATGCAAGTCAAATCCAAATACTTGATGGCCCCAGTACACCCCCTTCAGGCTTCTGTCACTTTGGCTGCCTTGTTTCTCCCTGTTCTCCCCTGTTTTCATTCAAGTTTCCCAGAAAGGACCTTGAGACCAGAATTCACATTCAAGCAGGAGAAGCAGGACAGGAAAGAGGAGGCAAGTAAACAAGGGTGCGGTCTCAGGCAGAGCCCTTCTGTGCTGCAGTCTGGTCCAGCAGGGCAACTCTGGCATTTAAATGAGCCTCAGAATTGTCCCAATCCAAGGTGAGGGAGTTGGGCTCTCATATTCCCGGTCTTTACCACCAACCAGTCAGTCACTGGGCAAAGCTGCTCCCAGGGAAAAGTAGATTCCAAAGCACTTCTGACTCTGCACCTAGAGGCAAAGCAGTTCTAGGGCCCAAAGGTAATTCTGTGAAGAAGAGCCTCTGGTACCCTTACCTGCAAAAGCACATGGAAGCTGTATTTGAGATATTTTTATTATTTCATTACTTAATTTTTTTTTTCCTTAGGGAAGTAAAGAGATGATAAAAATATGGATGAGTCTTTATTTTAAAATATTACTATATAACCACTTAGGATAGCAAATCTGGGAAATCAAGATTTTTATATATGAGCTATGCCCAGGTTTCTCAAACATGCTGCTGCTTCATGTTTATCATGTTCTATTTTTTCTCCCTTGAGTAAGTATCGATTTTTCAATGTCTGTCTTATTGCATTAGGTTTGGGTTCAAATTCTAATGCTTAAAAGAAGCATCAAGACATACATTAGTTTTTAACTTTTAATTAGCAATTGTTGCAAAACTTAATGATACGTGGATTAAATTTATTTAATGACTTAAAGTTGGGCTATCAAATGCATAAGCAGAATGGTTGAATTAGAATTTAAACATATCATAACAGACCTAAATATTGGGGTCAAAAAATAGGATCAATGATATAAAAATAAAAATACAATTCTCTCAAAGGCAGCTTTAAAGTAATGGTTAAAAACGTGTGTCTTGGATGAAGACTCACTTTTCATCTTTGATCCATGATTGGTACTAACTATGAGAGCTTTGGCAAGTTATTTAAACTCACTCTGACTCAACTTCCTTACACAGAGAGTGGAGATAATAGTGCCCATATCATAGCATGGTTTTTGCTGAGGATTAAATGAGAAACTATATGTAAAGCACTAAGCATTTGGAATACATGCATATATTCAGGAGATGCTATTCAATAAATAGAGTAATTTCTCCCCAACAGAGTAGCAATGTAAGTGGGAGATGTAATATATGATACATGCAATAAGATAAGGGAGTTAGCAAACTATTACCAAAATGGTGATGGAAATAATCAAAAGCAGACATCATAGCAATTATGTATAATGCCAGTCTATGCTAGGAATTTTATATATATCATATCATCTAATGCTCACAATCACCTGAAAGTTAGGTATTATTAGCTACATATTTATGCAAACAGAGACTCAAGTTAAGTCACACTGCAAATGGAAACACTAGAATTTGAACCCAAACCTAATGCTCTAAGATAGACATTGAAAAATCGATACTTATACAAGGGAGAAAAAATAAAACATGAGAAACATGAAGTAGCAGCATATTTGAGAAACGCGGGCATAGCTCATATAAACAAACAAACAAAACATGATTATAGGTGGCACTTACAAGCTGTCCTGAGAAGAAAGCATTTTTGCTCCAGGGGTCAAAAGCATGAGCGATGGGTAGAATAAAAACCAGAAGAGATGGTTCGGATGATGACATATAACGCCCTTTTAAGCTTTAGATTTTAATAATTCTGTATCTTTCTATGCAGTTATCAGAAGGTAAATATTGTCAAGCAGGATTTAAATGTTGAAGTGAGTAATAAAGCCACCTACTGAGTCCACTAAAATTCCCAAGGCAGAGAATGAATATGTTAAAAACAAAAAAAAACAAGGCCCAGTGAAGCAAACACTGGAAATATGATAAGTCTGGGCATCTGGTTCAACTTAATTTAAGTAGTAGGAAAACAGCATCAATTATACACTAAAATGAATGTAATGTTATTAGTGGGGAACACAGACCAATCATCATTTCCTTCAATGGACTTAGGTAACCTCAACACCACATACATTCCAACTCAGTCCAAGCAGGGCTGCCATTGCCAAAGAAAACCTTGTTCAGCGCTCCCAGTCACTCAAACGAACTCTTTATGCATTCGGTAGGTCCCAAATGAATAATTCATTGAAAACTCACCACATGTGCTAATCAACGGCTTCCAGCCATAGTGAGAAAAGCCTTGGTCCATCATTCCTCTTGGTACAAGAGTGTAATTGTCAAGAGCACAGGCGTGAAAGAGAGATAGACCTGGACTAAACTCCCTGCTGTGCCACAAACTGTTGGTCTTTTAACTAATTTACTTCCCAATCCTCAATCTCCTTTAGTGTATACAGGACTTTTATAGAGGTGGAATGAGACAATGTATGTAAGGTGCTTGACCACTTTTCCAACAGAGTAATTCCTCAGTAAATGATAATTATTATAGTATCAAAGCCTCTGCCATTTTATAACGATTTCCTCATTTTACTGTATTCTGCTTTATTTCACTTTCTTATTTTTCGTTTTAAAATTCTGATACCTAACAAAAGACAGCAAATTCCATGAGACAATATATTTTATAGTCTGGTCTTTTATTTTGACATTGTCTAAAACACTGTGCAATATATAGAAGTTTTCCTAAATCCCTGGTGAATTAAAGGGATTTAGTATTAATAGTATTAGCATTTATTATGTATTTTCTTTGTGCTTGGCCCTGTGCTAAGTGTTTTACATGCTTGAACTTATTTAATCTTCACTAGCAGTCCTGTAACGTAAGTACTCTATGAATGAAATAAATTTTTGATGAATTACAAGAATGCCATTTTCGTTGCCATAGCAACATAAGTCTGGAACTAGAAATCCAATTTTAGAAGACATAATCATTGTTTTGCTACTCTTTTCTGCCACAGCTTTAATGTGCAGTTAAAGGTATTTATATGAACATAACTGTGGCATGAGCCCTGCCCCAAGGAGATTTTCATCATTGATGTTATTGATTCCCACAATTGAAAGTAATGTTCTAGAATCTAGACCCTCAAAAATACTACCTGGCACTGCTTCATGAACTAAGGCACACATACCTCAGGAGGTTCTTGGGAGCATGCATGTCAGAGAGAATATAAAACCGAAGGAAGAAACTTGGTGCCTATATTGGGACTTTGAGTTTTATTCAATTATTAAATGATTTAAAATATTAGTTTTCTAGTGAAAGATGCAGGATATGTTATGGGGAATCCTATATTTGCATGAGTGCTTAACACGAAGCTCAAAATTTCAAATAAAGTTTGAGCTTGCCTCAAGCTGGTTCAAATCAATCCCCTGTCTTCCATGGGTTTATGTATTCTCCTTGGCCTCCCGGAGAGGCTCACAAAAATCTTGGGCATACAAACAGGCTCCCTTTGAAATGGCACTGTCTAAAGGAGGCCATAAAGAGAAGTGGCAGAGCTGCTTAAGATAATGGTATCAAAGAAGACTGTGGTAAAGGCATACAGTTAAAATGTTAATCTTGGGGATAAAATGAGATACATCAAGTTACTGTTATCATCTAATGTTCCAAACATTTCACATACCACTTCCCTCTAAGGACTGATTTTATAACTGCTTGGACGATGCTGTAAATTGGGTGAGGCTGGAAAGACCAAAAAAGTGGGCATTAGGGATCCAGATTAAGGGTCCCCAAAATTTATCCTAAATTTGTCAATTGTAGTTCTGTTTAAAATAGCATAGAATTAACCTTGATATACAGATATTTTAAAACAGAATAACTTTGGTTCCAACATTAGATTTACTAATTCTTTTTTCTCCCCCAAGTGGATGGACTTTTCAACTTGTCAAACAACTCTTTTCATTCACTATAGATTGATTGCCTTCATCTCCTCCTGAGGATAGCTAGAAAGAAGTGAATTTTCATGACTAAATGTTGCTATTTTAACAAGGTGATGCCAAGGAGAATATTAAAGCTAAGCTAATGACAAAAGAAATTGGCTTAATGTTTGGAACATACATTTTCAATTTGTAATTTTTTTTATTATACTCCATTTGTACCAGTAAATATTTTAAATAATGAATATTTGCTGCACTGTGTTCCGAATATAAACTTCTTATTCTGACATACATTTATAGGTAAATACCCAATACACTGATCAAGAATAAGAGGAAAGATCTGCATAATTATTTTATCTATAGTGTACAAAGTTCCTTGCATAATGCCTTCTTTACAGAATATAGTCCAAAATATTTGCTAAGTGAAATAATTAGATAACGGCAGTATTTGTCTGGTGAAAATAAATTATGTAAAAGAAAAATTACTTTTTATTCCATCTACGTAACATTGCCTAAAGTTAAAACATGATTTATGCCATTACATAGTATATCAAGAAAAGATGAGATGAACTGAGCTGAGTGCTCCAATTAAGTTTTTTGTTTTTAGTAAGATTTGAAAGATGAAAGAGAGGGCATCCAAAGACTTATTTTCACCTTGCTAATAGGTGATAATAAGTCACCTAACTACTTGCTGTTATTTTCAAAATACTTCTTCTGAGTCTTTCAAATACAGATTTTATATAGTAGTTATAATATTGTACTTTTTCACCTAATATGAGCACCTAACTATTTCTCACATCATTAGAACTCTTTACAAACATTTTCATGAATGCTTGGTATTTTGTTGCCCAGGTACATCAAGAAAAAATTAACCATTCATACATTGTTTGAAGTTTAAATCATTTTCTCTACATTTTTAATACTATTATAAATAAAATGTGAAGTTTTTTGTATTCATTTAATTATTTTTACTACTATCTTTAAAAGCATTCCCTAAAGGAGGGATACTCAATCAAAGGGTATGAACATTTAAGACTCTTGCCAATTTGTTTGTTCAAAAGGCTTGTACTGGGGGAGAGGATGTGGCTAAAGCAGTTGAGTGCTATCTCCCACATGGGAGGTCTCGGGTTCAGTTCCTGGTATCTCCTAAAGAAGACAAATAAACAATGAGCAGACAACAAGCAAACATCAAGCAAAAACAACGAGTGGACAATGAGCAAAAAACAATGAGCAAACAGATGAGGGCACCATCTTGGGGGGGTAGTCTATCAAGTGATAAGTAGAACTTTAAAAAAAAAGGCTTGTACTTATTTATATTCATACCAGAAATGTACCTGTACATCCATTTTTTTTAATTGTTCAATTTAAAGATTAAAAAAGGCATCTCATTACTGTTTTAAAATGTCTTTTGAGCAGGAGTTTTCTGAATATTTGTTGACTAGTGTATTTTCTTTCCCTTTGATTATCTGTTTATGTCCTAAGCTTAATAAATATATCAGGACTTTTTCTTATCAAAAATATGAATAAAATATGGAATAAATTCTACATATTTTTTATACTGTTTGTAAGTAACATATTAACTGTCTTCACCAACACTTCTCTCTAAAATCCCAACAAACTCTATCAGAAACACTGAATTTTATTTTAAAATTAAAACATCAAAGAAATTCAGATTTAGTAAAAAAGGAAAAAATGAATAATTAGAGTATGCAGGACATGGTTCTTTCTTCCTCTATGTCCAAAAAGAAAGAAAACAAACAAGCAAACAACAGCAAAAGAAAACAACAAAGAAAAAACCAAAGCACATTCTGGAAGAATCCACTATGACATTGCTTGTACTTTTGGCTTTGTTCCACCACCAAATCCCAAAGACTGGCTGTGTGTTTTCTAAAAATGTGCTAGACTTCCACCATTACAAAGTAATTTTTAGAACCACAGAGTTAATTTTTATTTGTTCTGGAGAGATTTGCCTATAAACATAACTAACTGTGAAAGCTTTTGTCAGGAGAAGCAAATATATTAATATTGGAAGCCAACGCAGTTAGGAATTGATAATTAACTAGGGTAAATAGGTAAATAAGAGAAACAAATATTTTTCTTTTTAAATCATATAAAAACAATCAGCTTGTGGCATTGAGCAAGTGGCTGGTTTTGCAGTAGAAGGTCAAAATGTTTCGGTTCCTCAAGAACTACTCTACAGTTAAAGAACTCCCCTGCTGGCCATCCATCTCTGACAGTAACAATTTTTTTTTCACAACATTAAGCCTTAGGAAATAGGGAAAATAAAATGTTGCAATTTTTTTCCCAGTCCACCACTGCTCCAAGTCTCAAGTCTTTCTCTGTATTACAGTAATCTGTCCTTAGACAAGTTGACAGGGGGTTTCTACCAGCTGTCCGCTATTTGTTAAACCTTGGAAACTGAGAGATGTAAAACAATTTTGTAACCCGGCATGAATGGTTTCTGACCTATGCTGTGGTTCTTCAGGATTTATTTAGCTGCTTCTGGTTTTCTATGCAGAATTTCCTTGAAACACTAACAAGACCTCCACTTTTAAATAAATCAGGTCAAAAGTGCTCCTGGCTTCTTTTCCCATTGTTTTGCCTTGTGGTTGACTGTAGGTGATTTGCAACATACTGAGGCACAGCGCTGGCTGAGCTCCCTTTGGCAAAACACTTCCTCTGAGGGTCTCTCGCAGGGCTTTTAACTGGGTTAGAAAAGTACATTTCCCCAGCTTCTTGTTCACAATATAAACTGAGCAGCTCTGTAAATAAAGGCTTGAAATCCGCCATACAAACTAAAAATCTCTGCGTGCATTGCTGCCTAATGTTCATGCGCAGAAAACACAGACTGGTATTAGGAAAGCTGGGAGGAAATAGGATTCTTGTCTCAAAACCAAATGGCCTATTACTAACCATGGTAAGTGTTGCAATCATTAGTATTGTTTCCTGAAACTAAAATTAATTAAAATCATTATTATTTCTCCACTTAATGATTTAACTATAACAAACAGTTGCAAATATTCTAGCATGCAAAAGGCTTTTCCTTAAGATGCACTCATTCAAAATATAGGATAGTAATTAAAGAAAACTACTGGTATTTATTGACTGGTACTCTCCCTATTAAAATAAGCTAGGTATGAAAAAATTTATATCATAAATATGAATATGATCAAGGGAGAGAATAATCTATTTTAAGTATATATAGATAATTCATACATTTTCCATGACAGTGCATGCTATCTTGAATGTTTGATATAATTCATAACTCAAAGAAACTGATAATATTATGAAAAGACAGTCATAAAGACATTTCTAGTTTCCATTTCCTACAGCAAAAATGCTAGTAATTATTTAGAGCAAGAGTCATTTTTTTTTTTTTTGCTGAAATTACTCTAACAAAACCACTTCCTTTAAAGATGCATGATGAAGTGCAGGGCACTGCTCATTGCAAAACACATCTGCTCAAAATTGCCAAAGAATCTATTCTAATGTTTCATTTCTTTTTTAAAGTGCATATCCTGTGCTATAATGGTCACTGAAAAGAACTTCTGAATTTGCAGGAGAAAATTTTACATAAAGCATTGCTTTAAGTAGAACATGGTTCAGGAAAAACAAAAAATACAACTTAACCCTAAAACATATTTTACACTGACATAGTTGTGCTATGTGGTTGCAAATATTATCTTATGATTTATTTGTACCGTGTCTGCTACCAAAAAAGAAGATTTGAGGTGGATTAACATAAAGCCTACTGATAAAAGAGAAAGACAGATCTTAAAAAGAAGAATAAAAAAGATTAGGGTCAAGCAGTTGATCTCCACAGACTCCTCCAGCTCTAAAACTATCAGACTAAATCACATAACCTCTTTGGCCCACACTTGCCAAAGACAGGCAGGGCTATATAGCAGAAAAGATGCTGGGGTGGATATCACAGGCCTTTGTTCATCCATCCGTCTGCCCTCAATGTTCTGACCTATAAATTAGGATTGTGGTGCTAGAAGAACTCAAAGTACCCATCAGTCAGAGGAAAGAGAACAATGGGCAGCAAGGGGAAATGAAAATGCCCCAAACAAGTAAATCAGTTGAACTAATGAAAACATCTATTGGTCACAGACTAGCAGTGGAGATATAACTGAATGCATTCTTTGTCCTCAACAAGCTGACAGTCTAGTAAAAGAGGTGGAAATGGAGAATGCTGAAAGATAAATGCATTGCAATGATAGAAGAAGGTGCATGGTACAAAATGAAATCACAACACTGGGAGGGATGGGTGGAGGTGAGGGGAAGCATAGGAACTTATTTTTCAAGAGCTGTGCTGCAGAGATATCTCTCCTCAAAGCTCATGTCTCCCTGAAACCACACAGCTATGACTGCTCCAATTTCTGGGTCCCATTCTTTCCTCCTCTCTGTCTAGTCTTTGCTCTGCTCCTCCATTCTGCTTGCCTTCTAACCTGCCAAAGGTAAACATTTTAAAGCACAAAGCCAAAAAGCTCCTCAAAACTATTAGGTAAAGGAATGCCTAAATTATTCAAAATAAACCATGTCTTGCTCTCTCCCTTGATAAAAATTTCAGTATGTTTTCACTTGATGGCCAGAGAGTTTCAGTAGAAAAGACCCTAGATTAGGAGGCAGCAGATCTAGTTTCTTTCTAACAGCAGATGAAGCATCTTGAGCAGGCTCCCTGTAACTTCCTGCTGAGGGTTTCCGTGGATTTGGGTTAATACCATCTGGAATTTTCTTTTCATCTAACTTTAGTTCCATCAATTTTTATGCTTTTATGTCCATTATTCAGAGCAACTGATCAGTCACTGCTATGTCAACTCACCCCAACTCTAATTCCAGTGAAATGCTGAACAATCATTATAAAGTCAAGCCTTAACTTTCTCCTGAACTTCTTTTCACCTTCTTATGGAGACTCTATTTTCCATGCCTCTAATTCAAGCTTGGTGCTCTTTTTTGGACATTTTACAGTTTCTCCATAGCTTCTTTTAAAGTATGGTGACTCAACTCTCCATGATATGGCAATAAGTTTCTGAGTAGAGCTGGGTGTTTCCTAGCTGTTCTAATCCTTCTCTCTCAAACCAGCTTTGTGACCCAAAAAACATCATATTCCATGATTGAATGCATTGTTCTGTAGGATTATAAACACTTCATGTCTGTGGATTATGTGTTGACAAATAAACTATCTTAGTAAATGTTAAGGGCTTTCTCAAGCTTAGACTGCATTCATGAAGGTCTTTATTAATGTATTCTTGTGGTCAACAAACAGCTATTAGCACTTATTTGGTCTTGAGCACTATGCTAAGAACTAGAAAGGCTTTATGGAAAAGTAGGAATTAAAAGAACAGATCTTATATCACTATATACCACCTCCATCTATCTACCTCTCTATCTTTATGTAGATTGATCTATATATCTGCCCACCCATCCATCTGCTGTCTTCACCAGTATATATAAGCCTCTCAAAAACAGGGACAGAAGCTGTATCTCTCACTTTACAACTCAACAACCCAGTGCCTGTTGATTAGTAGTCAATACATGAATACTAGGGATCATTCAATCATTTATTCAACAAATATTTATTAAATATCTGGCATATGCTTGGAATAGAGCATTAAAAGATAGATAAGAGCCCTGCACTCATGAACCTTGCATTTTATTGTATAAAAACAGGGAATAAAAAATTAACAAAAGAATAAACATTAAAACTACAAAATATCAAAGAGAGACAAGAGCTAAGAGGTAAATAAATGAGAGTGATGTGAAAGTAAACCAAAACAAAACAAAATAAAAAAACAGTAACTCAGTACCATAAATTGAGATTAGAGAAAGCTTCTGAGAGGAGGCAGGTGCTGAACTGAGATCTAAGGTGAAAAGAAAAAGTAAGAAAAAGTGAAAATAAAGGAAAATAGCACTGCAGTAGAGGGAAGAGCTCACACAAAGACTCCATGACAGGAGCAAATGCTGTATTCCAGGAGGAGAAAGAAGGCCACTGGGCTAAGGCATAGCAAATTGCAGGGAGCACAGTTAGAGGCATGTTGGAATAGTGGACAAGAATGGATTATAGAATGGATTGCAGAGAAAGAGACGCACCTTTATCCATAGGCCAAGGATCCTTTCAAAATATATCAGATGATGTAACTCTGCTTAAAATATTCCAGGCTTGATTTATTTGGAATAAAGTCTAAAGTCTATACAATGCCGTGAGCAGTCTTGAATGATTGTTTTTCCACCTCGCCCGCCACCATTCTGACCACATGAATCTCTTACTCTTTTCTCTATAGCCCACTCTGCTCCAGCCTCCCTGGATTTGCTGTTCCCAGGAACAGGTCAAGCCTGCTCCTGCCTCAGGAGATTGTGCATTTGTTATGCACCCCTGCTCATATCAATCTTCCCCTGGATCTCCACACAGCTCCCCCCTTCATGTCATCAGGTCTCCACTCAAATACCAAATCAGAGAGCCTTTCCCAGATCCCTGTCTGAAATACAACCCTTTTGCCTATTACACTCTGTCACTCTTTCCCTTCTTTTTCTTTTTTTAGTTATTTGTTTATTTGTTTATTGCCTATCTCCTTGCACTAGAATACAATATAAAAGTCAGGACTTTATTTTGTACATGGTTCTATACTCATCACCTAAAACAATGTCAGAAACATGATGGGTACTCAATAAATATCAGCTGGATGAATGAATGAATGAATGAAATAGTTACTGCAATTGGGGGGATTTAGGATTTTAGGAAGTGACTGTGTCAGTTCTGATGGAAGATAGTAACTTGGACTGAGACGCTAGTCATGGAGATGCAAAAAGGTGGACAGATTTGGAAGAATCAAGAAGAAATGGTAATGGAGTAGAGGGGAGAATAAAGGAAAGTGAGGAATTAAGTAAGGCTTATAGTATATATCAAAAAGAATTGAAAATAAGGACTCAGACAGATACTTGCATGTGAATGTTCATAGCAGCTTTATGCATTAAAGCCAAAAGTGGAAACAACCCAAGTGTCCATCAACAGATGAATGGATAATCAAAATTTGATATATATGTACAATGGAATATTATTCAACCATAAATAATGAAGTTCTAATACACACCATAATGTGGATAAACCTTGAAAATATCACACTGTGTAAAATAAGGACATATAAAGACAAATAATATACGATTTCATTATGTGAAATATCTGAATATCATAGGGACAGAAAGTAAATTAGCAGTTTCCTGTGGCTTGGGTGGTAGGTGGCAAAGGGGAGTTAATGCTTAATGGATACTAAGAGTCTGTTTAGGATGATGAAAAATTTTGGAAATAGGTAATGGTGATGGTTGCACAATACTGCGAATATAATTAATGCCACTGAACTGTACATTTAAAAATGGTGAAAGTGGCATATTTTATGTTATATATATTTTATCACATTAAAGAACCAATATAGGAGGCATACAGTCAAGGTAGAAAAGATGACAGAACTATTAAATACTGATCAATTTTTTTTTAAAGAAGGGGAAAATGGTTTGTAAGTTTGGAGTCTGAGCAACTTGAGGGGTGGTGAGGTAGAGAGGACCTGAGGAGAAGTAATTTTATTTTAATTATTTACTTACTTATTTTATTTGAGAGTTCTCTTTGGGCATACAAAATCTGTGCTATTATTAGACAGAACAGTGGAAAAGTCAAGAAGGCAGTGGGACATATGTGAGTCTGAAGCTCATGAGAGAATTATACCTAGAAATATAAACAAGGGATCATTGACATAAGATGTATTTTAAAGCCATAAATCTGCATGATTTCCAAGGGGGGAGAGTGCTATTAGAGAAGAAAAGGGAGCAAGAGTCTACCTCTCTGACATTTAGAGTTTGAGAAGAGGAGAAAGAGCCAGGAAAATAGACTTTAGAAACTAGTAGAAGAACAATCAAGAGATAATAAAGGATCTCAAGTGGAAATATGTGGTCTTCTGTTTCAAACGCTCCTGAAAGTTGACATAAAATGATTCCAGAGAAGTGAACACTGGCTTTATCAACATGGAGACCATGGTTGGCCTTGAAGAGATCAGTTTCCTGTGGAATTGTGGGGACAGAAGCCCACTGCAAAGTTAAATGCTAAAATTATTACATGCATGAGAGGAAGAAGACATGGTGTCTGTCTATCCCTCTCTATGCCTCTTTCTTTCTATCCAGGGATTGATGCCTTGGGAGGAGCACTGACTTAGGGAGTCACTGATGAGTCTCCTACTAGGCAAGTGTTATTTCAGGTCACTGTTCTATGTCTGGTAAGGACTAAAAACTCAAGAAAGATATTAGGCCTTGAGATAATTACATAGGATTCACTAATAGAGAGATAATCAAATCCCTGCCAGGGAGTGGGATCCCTGAGAGAAAGAATGAGAAAAGAGGGACGGGCCATAAGAGAATACCAAGAAGTCACAGATAAAGAGAGGACTGAAAAGAGCAATAGAGTGAATATAAGTACTTATCAGCAATCTAATTCAGGGACCAGTCTGATACACCTCAAGAGTGCATCTCAGAGGTTATTTAACCAAATTAGGTGACGCTGCCGGATGGAAGAAGGAAGAGTACCACTCCATCATGAGTTGTTATTGCAAAAGAATCATCGCATGCCTTCAGACTGCAGCCTTGTATCAACTACACGAAATGTACCAAACATGGCTTTCCTCTTGCTCTATGCTGATCCAATAAGCTAGACAGAGATGGGGAAAGAGAAAGAGAGAGAAAGAGAGAAAGAGAGAGAGAGGGAGGAAGGGAGAGAAAGAGAGAGACTGAGTTTCTGAGTTTTCTGGCAGCATGAAAGCTATGGAAGAGGGCTGACCTGCCTCCTTTCTGGTAAATTTAGAAGCTTTTCTTGCCCTGAAAAATTGTAAAGGCTTTAGATGGAAAGTGCCTGAAGAGTTATATCAGGAGCTATTTGTGTATCTAAGGAAAGATGGGAAGGTGAGATGGTCTACTCAAGCTTGGAAGGAGAACAAAGGCTAAAGAGAATGGAGATACGAAAAGTGAGAAGAAAATAATATATCTTTTAACATCCTTTAAATGACAATTGTCTGTTTATAATTATTGTTCTTTATGAAGGTATACTTTGCTATTTAGGAAAATAATAATTCATTGGGTATATACATGCCAATAACAGTGACTTATTTATCTTATCCATATAAAATATTTCTATGGAACTCTAGAATCCAGGTTTTAATGTTTTCCTGATAAAAAAAAAAAATCACTGGAATTACAGGCATATATTTAGAGTGATATAAACAAGCTCAGCTGTCATGGCCACAGCTTGGTAGCCTGCTGACAAAAACCCAGCCCAGGGAAGACACCACTCTGTCACAGTCATCCTGGGCCAGTCTGCTTCCTCCCCACCTACCCCCCAAATCACAGTAATCTTTTCCTAATAAACCCATCCCTTTCTTAAAGTTTCTCTGAGGTTTGCCTCTAAGGCATCTGGCACAATCTACTGTACAGTATGTCTTGGGAAACCAAAGTCTAGGCAATTCAAATGCTTTCTTCTACCCATGCCCTGTTTTCTACTCTTTCTAGTTCCTCTTGTCAGGCACTGAACACAAAGGCAGCCATTGACTTGTGTGAGGGTAGGTAAGGGAAAGGGGGACTAGAGAAAAAAACAAAAACAAAAACAGTTCATGTCTGCAAAAATATTGGACCACCACATGCCAAATCCCAATTTCAGCATCTCTTCAACTGAAAGAGAGAGACATTACCGTTGTCTTATCTTCAGGCAGTAAGATAAGTCAGCTTTTCGTTCATTTCCCTGACCTTTTCATTTTACATATCCTATCATCCCACCATTTCCTAGCAC
>JAQZBX010031781.1:0-26163 GCA_029593785.1 Cabassous unicinctus
AACTTCTCTTCGTTTGACTTTATTACAGTAGACTGTGTGTCTCTAAGAGTTTGGATAGAGTATAGAGATTTCCCATTATTATCTGATGAAGGAAATCTTGTCTTTTCTCCATAATTGCAATTACCATCAAGCAATACACTAATGTTTTCTTAGGAATATACTTTGATAAATATTGTTCTAGAAAATGGTTCATATTATACAACCTATATTTGAAAATAACTTGTCAAAATATCTAAGAAGTTTCCCAGGAGTTTACTCAATAATTTCCTAATTTATGTGTCCATTATAACAGTATAATAATACATAACCCATTTTGAAATTATTTATGTATATTAATTCCTGTGCAAATGCTGATATTAATCCCCTTCTTTTACTCATATTTAAGTCTCCAGAACAAAGCAATGGATGATATCTAGCGGATTATAAATTCATGTTAGATTTGGGTGAGAGTCCCTATCCAAGGAATATGCATAATGAAATGAATGTAAATAAGTAATTCACCCTTTTATAGTTGACTTTGATGCCTATTTTTTAATCAATTTACCCCTTTTCAATTTAAATTAGTGCAAGAATGAGATTAGATTACATGGCATTTAGGGCTGATGAATTATTTGGTTCAGTAGCTTCCATCTCTAATGAGGGAGGATTAAAAAGGGGACAAAAGGGACAAGAGGTAAAATAATTTTTCTGAGTTGTGTTAAAAAGAGATCTATAACCCTCCATAAATATCTTTAACTATAAAATATAAAAATAGCAGAGAGTATTGGTAACAAAGGCTGGTTAAGAAATAATCTTGGACATTGGGCCAATGAAGTATTTAGTGTTATCATATTTCAGTCAAGATACTTTATATAATTGCTATATAATAGTGTCTGTGTGTTAATTCATCTTACTTACCTTTAGAGAACCAGTTACCTAATAAGTTCACACACTGGAAAGATTCTTTGAAAAGAATGGCAAAGTACAGCCATAGAAATTTAATAAAGATGACAATGACAGGAAACATGGATAAAGATATAAATTAATAAATGAACAAGTCTTGATTTTTTTTCACTTATTTCCTTTTAGATAACACAAAGGTTTTTAAACTACTGTCTTTTTAGAACTATGAAATGCTCAATTTCACTGAGGTAACAGAGTTTATTTTTGGGGATTAACCAGTCATCAGGAATGGCACGTTCTCTTCGTCAACATCTTTCTCGTAGTCTATATTATCACCATTGTGGGCAATATTGTTACGATCATGTTAATTAAGGTCAGTACAAGGTCAGCCCCATGGACTTTCTCTTCAGTCATTTGTCATTCGTCAATGTTTGGTTTTCTTCCAATGTCACATCTAAAATGATGGAAAACATGTTATCAGAGACCAAGACTATTTCTTATGCTGATTGTTTATTACTGTGTTTTTTTTTCATTTCCCTTGTCCATGTAGAGGTCTTCATCTTTGTTGTGATGGCCTTCGATAGATACATGGCAATCGGCAAGCCCCCTGCTTTATGGTATTAAAATGCCAAGGTTTGTGTGTATTAGACTGATTTCTTTACCTTACACATATCGTTTTCTGACTAGTCTGGCAGCAACACTATGGACATATGGCTTGTACTTCTGTGGGAAAATTGAAATCAACCACTTCTACTATGCAGACCCACCTCTCATCAAAATGGTCTGTGATGGGATCTTTGTAAAAGAATATACAATGATCATACTTGCAGACATTAATGTCACATATTCCCTGACTATAGTTGCCATCTCTTATCTGTTCATTCTCATTGCCATCCTAGGGATGTGTTCAGAGGAAGGAAGTCAGAAGACCTTCTCCACCTGCAGGTCCCATCTGACAGCTGTCGTCATATTTTACGGGACTGTTATCTTCGTCTTATCAGATGACCCATTGAGCAGTCTGTGGAGCAGGGGAAAATGGTGGCTGTGTTTTATACTGCGGTGATTCCCATGCTGAATCCCATGAGCTACAGTCTGAGGAACAAGGATGTGAAAGAAGCCATGAGCAAAGTGATCAGCAAAACATGTTGAACAAAACAAAATTGAGTTGATTTTGTCTTCTATGCTCCAATAATATGTGCTTGCCAATACATTATTGTCTAGGACACAGGAAAGTTAAGCTAAAGACTTGTTATAAAGAGATACTCAAATGGTGAGAAAAAAAATAGTAGATTGACTAATTCTTGCTGATGTAAATAGTGAACGTTAATTAATACAATTGAATGGTACAACTGAACATGTTTTAAATGGGAAACTTTGAGTTGTATAAATGTTAAAACAATAAAAAGCAAAAAAAGAGATAATTGAAAAGATGTTCAGATACTAAGCTAAAATCAAAAAACTTTTTCTTATTAAAAATGTAGTGGATGAATTTTAGAAATAGTTATAAATTTGCCTTATTAGTGGGTAATTTGTGGTGGAAAATTAACATATTTAATTATGTTTCATAATATGATGTAAAAAATGATAATCACTATTAGCTATGAAAATTGGTTAAAGTTTCTTTCATTGCAGGGTGATGTAGAACTCTTCAGAGATTTCCTCTTTCAGAATAGGAAAACATACATTTAATTATTTTTCCATGTTTTGGTATTTCCTAAGAGACATACCATGGTAAGTATGTCTCTTTAGAGATTGCAGTAACTACAATGTTTTAATTATAAGTATGCCACATTGTGCATTTCTCACCTGCTCTAGCCAAACTGATTTTGACCTACAGGCTGATGGAATAGGGGGTAGAATTCGTAGATATGCATGTCATTATAAAAGCATGGCTTTCCAGGGTCTGCTTAGCAAATTAAATTGATATTTAGTTCAGAATGGTTGCACATCCAGGACTAAGATATGGCACCTAATGTCTTTGGTTATTTTTATATTTGAAAGAAAACAATATTTGTTGTGAACAGTAATGCCCTGACAAGATAATATTAATATAGTTTGCCATCCCTTGCACCTAATTTCTTCACATACTAGTTTAATGCAACACTACAGTTCCTTAAAGTCTGTATGACCTCAGGCAAATCAATCAATCAGTAAATAAATCAATCACCTTTGGTTTTGGTGCAGATAATAAGTAGATAATGAAATATAATTAACACATTTATAATTGCACAGTAAATAATTACAAATTTTTCTTCACTGATGCAAATAAAAAATAAGATTGATGTAATATGTTAAGAAATATTCTTCTTCATCCATTGTTAAATTCTTATTTTTCTAAAGGAAAATCAGAAACTTATGTTCTCATTTCCACACACACACACACACACATATAGCAAAGAAAACCCTTTGAAAACCATTTGTAAATGCAAATGAATTGTTAACTTAGATTAAATTCCAATATTACTGTGTCTATATTTTCAAAAATTAAAACCCTTAAGGATTTTAAGAACTAACTTATTTAATGTTACTTGGGGGAATATTAAAAGTAATTTATTTTGGTATTAGAACAATTTACTTGCCATTTATTGGAAACCATTGACATGTCAAACTAAGTACTGATTATGAATACATTTCAAAATACAGTTTTAAAGCATTTTAAAACTTTGTAGTATGTTGGGTGGTAGATTTGGATCATCTTCATTTCCTCATTTTTCAAAAATGAAATACTTCCTACTAATATTTTTGAGAGTCAGTGTTATATGAGAAATAATGATGCCAGGGTCTGTGGTTAAATTGTGTTATTGTTTTGAGTTTTTGAATTTCAAATTAATTTGTGGGTGATCTTTGGCAAGTCACTTGCATCACATACAATTTTGTCAGCTATAATCTCTAATGTCCAAGACCTCTCTGATTTATAATTGCCTTGGGTCTAGATGCTTTTGGAAGAGCTTCAAGTGATTTTGCCATCTGCTGAAAATTCAGAATACTTCTGCAAAATATATTATTTAAATTGATGACATTGTTGTAATTATTTTTTCATCTATCAGCATAATTATATTTAGGCATCCCCAATATCTAACTATGGAGCCCCTCTATCTCTCCTTCAGCCTCTCTGTCTTGTATTTCTCTCTCTGAATCTCTCATTTTCTCTTTCTCTCTCAAACACACAAACACAAATACATACACACACTCACATATTTTCTTCCTTTCAAATTTAGATTTTCTTGAGGGAGTAAGTATTAAGCCATAATACTCTTATGCAATGAATTCACCTGATAGATTTTCTTGTAATAAATAGGTAGGAACTCAGCAGTTCAGAGTTCTTGGATACAGACTGATGAAAAAGAAGCTTTACCTGAACAAAGTTCCGTCCATAGTTTCACAGACCAAATAAAAGGAGTGCATAGTTTAGAGTTAATGAACAACTTAGGTCCCCAATCTTGTTCTTTTACTTGCTCACTTTGTAAACTTGGTCAAAAATGTAAGCTCATATTTACTTTATAAAACTCATATTTATTCTTCAAAATGGGGATAATATTAGTCACAACTCCTTAGAGGTGGTGAATTAATACTTGTAAGATGCTTAGAGCTGTAACTACACAAATGAGCCCATTATTTTAGTGCTTCATATGTTGCTGTCACTGGGCTGAGAGTTATCCTTTAATTTTCTCATAACCACATCGCAGGGCAGAATTTTTCCATTCTACAAGTGAGTAAATTGAAGTACAGAATTAAGTTACTTGCCCATGGTCACAATGTTAAGGTGGTAGAGCCAAAGTTTGATTTCAGAGCTATCTCATGTCAAAGGCCATGCTATACCACATCCCAGAAAAGTATGAATGTAGAAGGATAACTTCTTTATAATACAATCTATTACTTCACCAGTGACCTCTACTTGAATTCATTCTTCACAAATGTTGCTAAGTGATCCCTACTTTTGAGACATGTGCCATCTGTCAAAATTACTTCATAATGCATAGGACATAAATTGCTGAGATCATCTATCCTGAAAGATGGTTGTTAGTAGAGACATAGCAACACAGGAAAGAAAGTGATTCATCAAAATTTTGCATGATACTAACCAAGAATATTTTCTTGAGGTGTGTGATTTCCAAGTGTGATGATAAGAGGACAGAACCCATTTGAAAGTGGTAGACAGATGATAGCATGATGCCAAGAATTTCTATCTCTTGATTTTATTATAAGAATTATTATTCCAATTAATGCTTATTCCCTTATCCTACCCCGGAGATGTTTCTAGAATTTTAATTATTATTCTTTTCATAATTATATGGATGGTTCCTTAGGGAGATGCTCCCAGTTTCCAAAACTCTAATTTAAATGTTGAGAAATCATTCATTTGCTGTTCTCTGTTGAAGATAAGCCTGCAAGTTCTAAACTCTGCAATTCAGGTTAATGCAGTTCAAGTGTTTTATTTTGATCCCTATTTGAAAAGAAGATAAAGACTTTACCCTTAGGTTTATTTGTGAATGCAATATTTTACTGTGTGAAGTTATATTTCCAGTACATTTTCTTATTTTAATCCATACTGTTTTCAAAACTATGTAACAATGAGCTCATTATAATGGGCACTTACAAAATTCTTCATTTCTTATTTTTTCTCCTTTCATTGTTCTTTATACCTAAAGACCATTGATTTTCACATTGTTGTTTTAAAATATATTTGAATAAATTGGGGAATATTGGATCAGTATGAATGTTTAGACCAGTGATTATTCTTCACTGTTTTTCTCCAAGAAGAATTCCCAAATTGTTAATATGAATTAGTC
Organism: Cabassous unicinctus; assembly: GCA_029593785.1. Taxonomy (NCBI): domain Eukaryota; kingdom Metazoa; phylum Chordata; class Mammalia; order Cingulata; family Chlamyphoridae; genus Cabassous; species Cabassous unicinctus. The sequence continues at coordinate 5,673 of JAQZBX010031781.1, forward strand.
TTTATTTTTAAATGTTATATTCCATTCTCCCGAATGTCTAGATAGATAATATAATGTGTAATATGTAATAAAAAGTGCTTAGTCGTCTGGTATTAGGTTGTTGGGATCATCTAACTTTGGAGGGAATGGGGAAGCAATTGTCTACTATGTCTATAGCCCAGCCTGCATTGGGGAGAATCATGCAAAATTCAGCTAGTCCATCAAGGACAAACTATCAAAATGATAAGTTTCCTCTATCTGGAAGGGTAATCAAACTGAATTTTAAATTAAAATAGCAAGAACAGATTAATTGAAGAGCCTGTCATATGAGTTGGTTACGTTTATAACACAAGAGCCAGTTTATTGGTTTGCATCTCAAGCCTATCAATCCTGCCTGGCTCAGGGAGTATCTGGATCTCTTAGTGCTTCAGTTTCCTCATTTGTCAAATGGAGATGTTAATAGAACCTGTTTCATAGCACCTTTACTTGCAAAAGGCTTAGAATGCAGTAAGTTAGGCATTCTTAATATTATAAAGCTGTTGTTACTGCTACTAGGAAAAGTATTTCTTAGTTTTAAAGTATTGGAATTTTTTTATGTATTATATCAAGCTGATCTAAAGATCAGAAAGCTTTGAAAAATTGTATTTATGATTATTCCTGAATATCTGCTTTTTATATGTATATAATGACTCTGCTAGGTAGCATAAGGGGTTCCAAGGTGAATGAGACAAACTCTACTACCAGAGAGCTAACGATTATTTGTAAAGGAAGAGAAGTTCACACATCACACAGGAACTGAAACAAAATTAGAGAATGGGCTGGAATACTGACCTTCTTTTATGAAAGATACTATTACCTTGTATTTCTAAGATACTTAATATTTTGTATAATATTTTATACTTAAAACTGTACCATTAACCCAATTCAAGCTCTCTCAAATAGAGAATCATGGGTTCATGCTACCAAGGTCAGGAGTTTTTACATAGGAAATTCCATGAGCTTAGATCTATTTCCATAGTCTACACCTCTCTCCTGGCTATTTCCACACTTGAACCAAAACAGAGAAGCTGCACTTATGGAAATCTGTAATAAGGAGAAACTTAAATCAGAACTAAAACTTCAGTGCTTTTAATGTTATGTATCCAATTCATTTTGAACATGGTATGTTTATTTCTCATATTAAGCATTTTAAGGAAAAGAAAGTAGTATATTGAGATTTACTCCCCAAGTGTACCCTGCTACTAAGTGATGTGTCCATGATATGATCATCAAGTTCATATACTTTTTAATACACAAAGAAATCGTTCTAGCAATGCTATTTTTGAACATGCCAAGCTAACATTTCCTCTTTTGAACTTGTCCTCCTTCTTCCCCCATATTTCTATATAGCTGGTTACTTCATACCAGCTCAAAAGCTACCTCTTTGGAGAAATTGTCTTTGGCCACTCTTTCTGCATCTTCTCCCCCTTATTCCCTATTTTATTAACATGCTAAACTTTTATCACATCTGTTCCTACTTTCAAAAATATCTCATTTGTTTACTTGTTTATTTCTCTTCAATAAGAATGAATTATTATGATAGCTAGAATTTTGTATATCTTGTTCACCCTCAGATTAACAGAATTCATAATAGTTTGGAATATAATCTAACAAATAATATTTGACAGATGTTAGTTGTCCTGGATGTATGTAGAATAAGTGAATGAAACCAATTATACACAAAGGACCATTTATATATCACTGAGTGTTAAGCACTCAAACACTATTATTATGGAGATCTAAAATTCCCAGCAGAGTCCTAATCCTACAGATACTTCCTTAAGCAGTCAAGATACACTTTTGCTTCTTACAAGAAACCAACCGAAGAAAATAATATTTGGGATATTTTCTTTGTAATGACATTAAATCGGGGTTTGAATGTTTGGTGGTGGTACTGTTTCTGAAAACTAGTGGAGCCTGAAATGAGCCATTGTAATTGATAAAACACATCAATGACCTCAGGATATTTATCTATTGTTATATTTTGATAGTGATGCTCAGCGATTGATACACTTGTAGTTTACTTCTCTGAGATAACTAAAAAAACAGAAAGAGTTTATGCTGTTAATTCCCTCTTAGCTTACCCCTGCAGGTGGTAGCAATCAAATCAGAATAATGTGTAGGAAAGTGAAATAAAATGAGTCAGAATCTCATATTTTGAAAGCATATGATAAAATAGTTTGGCATAAGTTAAGATAATTATATCAGTAATTAGATTGTAAGGCCAACATACTAGCCCATTGTCCCATAAAATTATACAGGAAGAGCTTACCTTCTAAGGCATGTAAAAATGGGTACTATCACAGGTATTTGCATTTTTGTTGTCATTGGGAATCACTATGATACATGGAAACATTATTTGATGGAGTTTCAAAAAAACTCCCCTTGTTTCCTTCCCTGTTTTTTGCTAATTGGTTAGCTGACCTTGGGTTTATATTTTAACATTTCTGGGTCTCAAGTTTCTTTTCTAACAAATAATATATTGGAATTGGTTTAGACACTCTCTTGCAACTCTCAGTCTGACTTTTGTCATGTTTATGTTCTCTGATTTTAAGGTATGCCTATCGTAATAATCTAGCAAAGATATAAATTCCTGATTCTAGTACTATATATTTAGTAATTAGCATAATCTGTTTTACAGATAAGAAACTGGAAAAAGATAAATGGTAATTGCCTGTAAGACCTATTTAAGGTAACAATTATGCCTATATTTTTTCTGCCTTGAACGTTAGGCAAAATCTTCATTGTTTTCTAAATGATTTGAATTAGAATAAGGATAAATGTGACTGAAATATTTCAGCAATGAAAAAAAATCTCCTCATGTTTTATCTTTCTCCATAGGCGATACAGACTGTGTCTATGCCAGGCAATGCCAAATTTCACAGATGTGGCAGAATTTATTCTACTGGGGTTGACCAGTCATCAGGAGCTACAGGTTCTCTTTTTTGTAGTCTTCCTGGTAGATTACCTGATCACTCTGTTAGGGAACATTGGGATAATCATTTTGATCAGCATCAGTCCCCAGCTTCAGAGTCCCATGTACTTTTTCTTGAGTCATATGTCTTTTGTAGATGTGTGGTTCTCATCCAATGTGACCCCCAAAATGCTGGAAAACTTATTATCAAAGACAAAAACCATTTCCTATGTGGGCTGTTTGGTGCAATGTTAATTTTTCATTGCCCTTGTCCATGTGGAAGTCCACATCTTGGCAGTGATGGCTTTTGATCGCTAAATAGCCATCTGCAGCCTTTGCTTTACGGCAGCAAAATGTCTAGGACTTTCTGTGTTGGACTTGTGCCTTATGTCTATGGATTCTCTGTTAGTCTAATATGCACATTGTGGACGTATGGCTTGTACATCTCTGGGAATTTTGAAATCAACCACTTCTATTGTGCAGATCCTCCTCTCATCAGGATTGCCTGTGGGGGAGTCCACATCAAAGAATATATGATGATTGTCTTTGCTGGCATTAACTTCACATATTCCCTTTTGGTGGTCCTAATCTCCTACACCCTCATTTTAGTAGCTGTGCTATGTATGCGTTCTGCTGATGGGAGGAAAAAGGCCTTCTCCACCTCTGGGTCCCACTTGACAGCTGTCACCATGTTTTAAAGGACCCTTATATTCATGTATCTTAGGCGGCTGACTGAGGAGTCTCTGGAGCAGGGGAAAATGGTTGCTGTGTTTTTCACCACGGTGATTCCCATGCTGAATCCCATGATCTACAGTCTAAAGAACAAGGATGTGAAAGAGGCAGTCAACAAAGCAATCACCAAGACAAACTGGGGCAGTGAAACTGCAATATATATTATTGTGGTATATTGGTAAATATTTTTAATAAAAAGGTACAAAAGTCTTTTTTCACAAAGGACTTTCTGTAGGCAACTCTTGCTTACACTAATAGGTTCAGTCAAACACCATGATGCCTTACACCAATAATGGACTCTAATGACTCAGCAAACGTTATTCTACATATGCAATGATTTTATTACACCTGACATTGTTTTAATAGTTTTAATAAAACTTGTGACTTGATACAATCATAATGCTTGTCTGCAGTATGCCATGTTTGTTAGCAATGTTTGTGTTGTAATTATCTGTTTTTCCCACCCTTTGACCTTGTGCATCATTTGTTTTCTGTGTCTAACTGATGCTTATATTAGATACTTATATTTAATTATCACACTGATCCCAGCAATGCAAAGATATTGGTGAGGAGCAGGAAAAATAACTTATTTATGCTAACATAATATAGTTATGTTTAAATGCAGGTCTGAGCTCCATTTAAAAAATGCAGGTCTGAGCTGGTAATGAAATGAACTTTGTGGACCAGGCTTGCTCTGTGTAGCTCCCATCCTCTGTTTATTCATTGGGATAGTTTAGAATAAGGAATCTAGGTCAGAATGCCTGGTTTGAGCCTTTGTTTTACCACTTCTTAACTATTTATCCATGGGCTTTTTAGTTAAGTTCTCTGTTGCTAAGTTTTGTTATCTGTGAAATGGAGATGAGATTATTATCCTTCTTAGAAGTTTTTTATGAGGAATAAATGTAAATAAATACTGATTGGCACATAGTTGGCTCACAGGAAATTCTGGGCATCATTTTTATTATTCATGTATCCAATTTTCCTCCCTACCCAAGTATATATGTAATATTTAGAGTAACTCTACTTCATCCACTCTATTGAAAATCACATATGTTTTGTCGAGTAAATTATACTGAGGACTCTTTCTTTCTTGTCAATTTTGTTTCTTTTATTTAATGCCATGACCTCCATTTCTATGAAAGTGTAATGAGGTAACAAATATATGAAATAATGCTGAATTAAAGTAAAGATGGTCAGGTTTGCCTTATTTTGCAGAGTCTTACATCATTGCTCTACTGATTATAAGTGCCTGTGCTTTATTTTTTTGTTTGAGATCTCCTAAAGCTTGTGTTCAAGTTCAATTCTGGTTGTATCTAACCCAGTCCATCCAAGTAGAAATTGGATAAACTTACAGATTCCTCAAAGGTGATATTTTAAATCTCTGTTATTTCATGATACTGATTTTTTTCTAGACATTTCTTTTATAATCATTATGGGAAGAAAACTAATATTTTGAAATTCTTCTTCTTTGATAATTACCACTTGGAGCTTTCATATTTTATGAAAGATCCTCACAACAATGCTGTTATATTTTCTTGTCATAGACATAAATCTTTTAAAGTTAATTCTGCTGGTAAGTGGCAGATTCAGGATGAAATCCATGTAAATCTTACTGCAATGTCTGATATGCTTCCTATATTATTCATTAAACTGTAACTGAAGGATGGAATCAGCTTTGATTCCTTAACTTTGTGAGCATCAATTACCTAGAATTTAATAATGTTAAAGCAACTGTGAATCTTTGTCAATCTTTGTCAGATGTGGTTTTTGAGAAGCCTATATCATGGAACTCAGAGATACAACCCAAAACCACTTTGCCAGCATGTGGTAGAAATGAAATTTGAACTCAAGACCATCAGATTCCAAATGCTAGCATCTTTCTATTCTGCTCTGATGTCATATATTGAAATACATACATGTTCTGATTACCAGTCATGCCTGAGTCTGACTCTTGGGCTTTTTAATGAGTTGAGAGGAAAAATGACAGAAAGAATAAAAAAATAGAATCAGATCATGAGGTGAAAGCGGTTATATGTAACCCTGAAACACATTATCAACATATCGTCATTTTGTCTACAATCAACATGTCTGCATTTCCTGGGTCACTAGAACCATTCTAACACCTGTTACATTACATAGATCATAGTGCAACAGTCATATCATTCAGCAAATTGATTAAATAAAATTCCATTCATCCCTCTACTTTTCTTATAAAATATTTGTTTCACCTTAAAGCCATAGGCACCACTCCAAGTCTCTTACTAAAAACAAATATAATTGGAAAAGAGATTTTTTTAAATAAAATTAGAGTGCTAGGTTATGAAACTCAATAAAAGAGACTAAAATCACATCTCACAAGGAACAAGTACTTGGTCCTTGGAAACTGTAGGAATAAAGATAGCAATGCTCTTTGTTTCTCTTGAGTCCACATGGGCTTCCCTTGCCTGCATTTCTTTATTTTTCTTTCTCTGTTGATGAGGTTTCTTTTTCCTAGTGCATAGGGAAGTTTACAATGCAAGCGTCAGCTCCAGATTTCACTTAACCTAAGATTAATTAATTCCTAGGAAGTCCTGCTACATTCTATAATAGAGTAGAAAGAATCCCTAGAGCACATGGACAGTGCCTAACAAAGGAGGACAGACCAATATGCCAGGCACTTGATATTGATGCTTGTACTTATGTACCTTATTCCTGTGAAATTGAAATTTAGCCTAGTAATATATATTGCCTAAAAGTTACCTCCTGAAAGCTTCCTTGTTGCTCAAATGTGGCATCTCTCTGAGCCAAACTCAGTGTATAAACTCACTACCTACCCCACTGTGTGGAACATGACTCCTGAGGATGAACCTCCTTGGCATAGAGGGATTATTAACAAGTGCCAACTAGCAACACATCTGGAAAAAGACCTCGACCAAAAGGGGGAATTATTAAATACAAATAAGTTTTTATGACTGAAAGAGTCAAAGTGAGTCAGGAGGTCATTCCAGATATTATGCTTATGCACATCTCAGGTGTATCTCACTGACTGCCACTGTTAATAGTGTCTCAAGAATCTAGACATTATAGACAGGGCAGACAACTCCATGAAATTGGCTCACTGTTGGTGGACCTTACCTTGGAATATATGATAACATATCTCCCCAGTGTATCAGAGTTAGACTCATAATTTACCTACACAGCGTTCTTCTGGCCCCTTTCTTTGAACCCATAATTAGCACTATACCCATTAAATATATGTCCCAGTGACTTAAATCGTCATTCATATGCCAGTTGAGCCCTGAATCTCAGCAGAGTTGCAGCCAACAGCTTCATTCCAGTTCATCAGATTCTCCCAAGAAAACTAACAAAAGAATGATGATGGGCCATGTCCATCCCCCAAAACAGAGAGAATCTACAACTGCAAAGAAGACATTTCCATCCATCTGCTCAAGGGATCTAGGCTTCCTCTCAATCAGAAGCAGAATGGGGATCACTATTCCAAAATCCTCATGATTAAGGAATGAACAATCATAAGGTACGAATGCAATTATGGACTAAAGTAGACTTATTGTAATTCCAGTAATGGAAAAAATTTGTAATATTGATATAAAAAAAGTGGTCACCAGAAGTTCTGAGGGGAGTGGTAGAGAAGAATAGGTGTAACATGGGGTATTTTCAGGACATTGGATTTGTTCCACTTAACATTGCAATGAAAGATACAAGCCATTATATATTTTTTCAAAACCTATAAAATTGTGCAGTACAAAGTGTAAACCATAATGTAAACTACAGACCATGCTTAGTAGCAATGCATCAATATGTGTTCATCAATTGTAACTAACGTACCATATTAATGAAAGATGCTGTTAATGGGGAAAGGTGGGTGTGTGGGGTGGCTCAAATGGGAATTCCTTAAATTTTTGATGTAACATTTAGGTAATCTAAAGATTCTTTACAAACAAAGAAAATTTCCATTAAGAAAAAAAAATTAAGCAATCAACTGAGACTTGTTAAAATTATAAAATTGCTATTTCAAATACTCTTTATTTTGAAGATATTTAGATTACGTAAATGTTACATAAAAAGTATAGGGGATTCCCTTATGCCTTGGTCCCCACACCTCCCACATTTTCCCACATTAATATATTTATATAAACAAAGCAAAGCAAAACAAATACAGATAGTAAACAATTTAAATATCACAATCACTTTTAATGTATTGTTATAATTTGTTTATATTTGTCTCTTCCATTCACAAACTTTCTTAGTGAGAAAGTTTGACTTAATGGCTTGTTTTACCCTCTCCTAACAGAATGTGCTATTTAGATAGAATTTTTAAGTTTTTAAGCAGATGAATATATTTATATTTTCTTTACTAAGTGTGGAAATGATAACAATAAGAATGTTTCTTAATCTGCACCCTAACAGAGTTTGCAGTTTACTTTATTTAACAGTAAATGTCTTAAAATGATATGACATTAACATATCATATGGTCTGAGGCAAGGATCTATTTGGATATTTGTCCAATTTGCTAACAAATCACCCTGATATTAAAGATAGAATAAGTTAACCCCTCCTTATTAATTTATAATTAAGCTAGAATTTAAAAATACTGTTCTACAGATTAATATAATTTAATAAAATCAACAAGCTTTTGTATTTAATAAAAACCTTGGAGTTTTAAAAAAGCCTTGATAGTCATAGAGCATTTTCATATACCCTTTCTTTGTAAAATATATTTTTCCAGAATATAAATAAATTGTGTGTTGCTTTATAAAATTTCATATGCAGTAAAAATGAAAAATTTTGCATAAATCAACCATTAGAGATTACTGCTGTTTAAGTTTCAGTGCAGTTATCTTGTCTTCTTTCACATATTTTTATGTATTTTATTAAAATTGGACACAAAGAGTATATGGCAATTTACTGAATATGAATACCACTTTTTCACCAGAAGCACATCAGGGTTTTACATACTATTTAGGATTCTTCACAAATATGCCTTTTAATTTTATTTTTAATTTTTTTTTTCATTAATGAGGTACATTTATTGCAATTGATGAGCATATTTTGAAGCATTGCCACTAAGTGTGGATTAAAGTTTACATTGTAGTTTCCACTCTCTCCCACCCAATTTTGTAGTTTATGGAAATATTTATAATGGCCTGTATCTGTCATTGTAATGTCATTCAGGACAATTCCCAAGTCCCCAAAATGTCCCTGCATTACAACTATTTTTCCCTCTTCCTGCCCTCAGAACCTTCAGTGGCTACTGCTACCACATCAATGAAATACTTTCTTTCATTGCTAGAATCACAATAAGTCTATAGTAGAATACGAGTAAGTCTACTTTAGTCTTTAGTTCATTCTCCAATTCTGAGGGTTCTGCGATAGGGATGTCCACTTTACTCATTATTGAGAGAGAGCTGTGATCCCATATGGCTGATGGATGGGACTCTCTTGCTAGCAATTGTAGATTCTCTCAGTTCCTTGGTATAGTAGTTGTCCATTATCACCCCCATGAATCTCAACGGAGTTGCAACACCTACTCTTCAGTTCATTGGTTTCACTCACGACAAAGCATTCCTTTTAATATATGATTTCTTTTTCTAATTAGTAGAATAATAGTGCAATGATAAATTCCCTTATATTTTGTTTGGAATGATTCAGTATTTTAGACTATCCAGTATCCAACTACTTTTTACTGTTATCCTATAGGGGTCTTCACCGTTCTTTCTAATGCAAATTTCTTTCCAATTGCTTCCCTGTTTCTCTCCTTCCCTCTAAAGTCAATTTTGAACATAATACCCATAATAATCTTTTTACAAAGTAATTTAGGTAATCTCACTCCTCAAAGCAGAATCCTGAAAAGGTGCTCATTTCATCCCAAGTTAAATCCAAACTCCTTACAATGAACCATAAGGACCAACAAGAACTGGCCCCTGTTAGTTTTCTGACCTTACCCACCTTATCCCACCATCCTCCTTGATCCTTCTAACTACACTGGCTTCATACACGCCAGGGTCATTGCCAGCCTTAGGCGTTTGTACTTGATTCTTCTACCTGGAATTGTCTTTCCTCAAATATCTCTATGGTGCACTCCTCAGCCCTGATGGTGGTAAAGTGTGAGAATGCTGGAGCCAGATTGTCAGTTCCAAATTCTGGCTCTGCCCTAATGTACTATGAGAACTTGATGGGGTCACATATCTCAGTGTTTTGTTTTCATTATCTTTAAAACAGGAGTAGTAATAGTAACTGTATTCAGTGCTGCTTTGAGAATTAAATGAGGAAAAGCATATAAAGATTTAGAATGCTGACAGTGCTATATAAGAAATTATTGCTACTATTACTATTATACTTTGCTGATTTACTTGTTTTCTCCATACCATTTACCACTATATATTTTTTACTGAATTAGCTTCTGTGTTGTCTTTCTTTGATTTACTGTGTGGGAAGGGGTTTTGATCTCTCTTTTTGTTTAATTTTCCACTGTATCTGTAGTGCCTACTACAAATTAGGGATTCAATAAATAATAGTTGGACGGTAAATAAATATCTCATAAAACTTTTGGCAATTTGACTCCTGGCAGTGTTGCTGGAATGCACATTATTTTCTGTAATAGCATTGATATTTATATATATATATATATGTATAATTATATAATATGTATCTTATATACCATAGATATTTATTATATTATATATAATTTTTTCATTTTCCCCAGCTGATTATTTAAAAACATGATGCTTCTTATTTTGTGTAATTTCTTTTGTTATTAGTATAAATGATATTTGCATGCTTACAATTTGTTCATATTTCTTCTATTACTAATTGTTCATGACCTTTGATATCTTTTCATTTGTGTGTTTCAGTTTTTTGCATGTTTATTTTAACTGATTAATAAGGCTACTTTGTTTTAAAATATATAAATATGCTGTTATTTATAATAAAGCTTCCCATTTTATCTATGCATTATAATTTATTGATGATGATTTTAAACATATAGAAATGTATATCTTTCTCTTGATCCTTCCTTCTTCCTTATCTCTCCCTCCCTTCCTCCCTTCCTTTCTTCCCTCCTTCCTCTACTATACTAAGAAAGATTTTCTCAACCTTAAATATTATGTCAATGTTCATCTGGAACAAATCATGATTTATTTTTGTAAGTTAACTCTTTAATCAATCTGTAATCAATTTTAGTATATGGAATACAAAGATTCCACAAAGTAACCTAAATTTTTCCCATGTAACTGAATATCAGACCCTTATTTAAAGAATGATTTATCCTTTCCCCATTTATTCAAAATAACGCACACTTACTATACTCTTATGTGCTTGGGACACAACAGTGAGCAAATGGAGATAGGGTGACTGCTTTTATGGCATGCATTCTGGTGAGGAAGGCAAAAACTAATGCATGGTGAAATAAATAGATTTTCCCAAACTGTGACCAATTAGGAAACAAAAAAAATTGTGAGGTGTTCACCTAGTGTAAAATGGAATTCAATGTCATTCTGTTGATATCTGAAGATGAGTAGAAGTTAACAAGGCAATAATGAAATCTCTTGAAATATTCCTACTAACCATGATTTGTTTCTCTGCTTTCTATTATGAATCATTATTAGACTATTTTTCCACTGTTAAGATTATTATAGAATGAATATGCCCTAATAACTGATAATGTATTTCCTCACCTAACATCCTTTGTTTTAAGCAATTATAGTAAGGGACACCCATTATTTTAACATAAAACATAATATGCATTTATATATTAATTTATATCACTATATACAGTTGTTTTAGTATAATTACATAAAATATCCATAAAATATAATCAATGTGTAATTATATAAACATTTATTATTCTAAATTTGGAATCTATATCATTTTCCAAAAAATATAATTTGATAATAATTGCATCATATTTATAAATTAACTTGAGAGAATTAATGTCTTTATAATATTGGGTAAAATTCAATATAAAATATATGATGCCTTTCCATCATTTATGATTTTTAGATGTCTCTCAATGAATTTTTTCAAGTGCCTTTGAATCAGTCCAATATTTTTAGACCATACTCAGCTTTTTTTGCTGATTTTTTGCATATGTAATTTTAACAGGTTATATTAATATAATTTTATTAATTTTAATAGTTTTTGGTTGGCATTTTTATTTTCTAAGTAAACCATCATATTATCCATAAAAAACAGGAAAGTTGCTTTCTCTTTGTTAATACTTAAGTCTACTATTTATTTTTCTAACCATTGTTTTATTTGGCTCCTCTCTTTCTATTCTCCATTTTTCCTGTGGTCTTTATCCTCACCCTCACAAAGATCCCTACTCTAGAGATTTATGAAATTAGTAATAATGGTGATAACAGAAATCCTCATCCTCTCTGATATTAATTGAGATGTTTCTAAACTTTTTCTGTTAAATGGATAGTGACTACTGAGTTATGGCAGATAATTTTAATTATGTTAATGTTTTACTTCTTGCTTCTTTCATGGAGTTTTAACATTTGATGTAGATTTTTATCATATGCATATTTAATTTATTGAGAGAACAATGTGTTTTTCCCTTTCATCTTAATTTAATAAATTTGAGCAATAAATTAAACTAATACAATTAAATTATTTATTAGACTAATCCTTACATTTAAAAATATCAATCAAATAGGATACCCTATTGACAATAAATTTGAATATTATTTTTGAACTCTGTATGGCCTGTTTCCCTTCTAATAATTATCATTTTTTTCTGATAATAAATGAGCATTGTTGAAAATAAAAACATATTTGCAAGACTAGGCAACTGTTTTTTTGTGTTGCAAATAAAACCACAACATATACATATGTATAGCATATATATGCATATTTGCGGATAGTTTACTAAGTGCTTTTCATGATTTATAACATTTGACATTTATTCAAACACTAATTGCACATTTTAATATTTTTAATCTATAGCATTTTTGTTGTTGTTGTTACCCATTTACACTTAAGGAAAACAAACCTCAGTAGAAGGAAGAAGCAGTACCTAATGTCACCCAAGCTGTGTAGATTAGAGACAGAATACTGGGCCATTTCCCTCCACATGCATATTATTACTGTTATTTATTATTATTTTCATCAACATCATATAACATTGTATTAGTTATACAGACTTCTTTTTAGCTATTTTTACTTTTTATTTCTAAGTCCCAAATCAATTTGCCTGAGGCTTTTTTTAACCAAAATTTCGGGTACTTAATTCCTAATTTCAATCTTTCATGTTATGTTTAACTATAAAAGCATCTATGTCTCTATGTGAATAATCCTTGGCATATGGCCTCATTGTATTCCATAAGAATTGATATAAACATACAGATACACACAGACACATGCACACATATGTAATTGTTTCCCTGATATATTTAACTGCAAATTTGATTTCCTACCTAAAGCAACTTTATTTTAGTATTTTTTCCTAGAGTAAGTATTTTAACATAATCTACATGGTGGCCAGATCTTGCGGCTTGTTTTATTTCTAAAAAATGCTCATATCATGGGTATAAGCTTTTATCATAGTTTAGTTCATAATGCATTCACGCAAGGCATGCCGAAACCACAGAAAGTTCTTCCAATTTCAGGTCTTTAAGTTACAGCCTTATGGGTAATACTTTGCCTAATTATTGCAGCTCACAGACCATCACCCCATATAAACTGTGCAGGCATGGCATATCCTATTTTGCATTGCTAGTATTTATATCTCACATTTAATGTTTATATCCTATATCCACATGAGTAGGCTTTTTCTTATTCAACTCTTCTGGATATCTTTGTTCAGGGAAGATTAAATATCATTTAGCCTCCATAACTTTCTAGCCATTGAATATGTAAAAGAAATGTTCAATTGTGATAAAAGTAGTGGTTTGATGCTGACTTTGGAGGATTTTAATTGGTGATTATATTTCCTGATTATTTGGTACAGATTCATATGCCATGTTTCACCACAAAATTTAGGAGGTCTCAATTGTCTATTGCTTTACTAGAAATAGATTTAATCTATTTCTAGTCAGGCTGCAAAAGCTCAGACTATTTAGGAATTTTTTTTTAAATGTCATTTTCTGGAGTTACCATTCTATATAGTTTTTAAATAAATAATTGCTGATCATTAATTAAAGAGAAACTGAAGCCAGAGTTTGCTTAACTGCAAATGATGAAACTGTCTCTCTGGGTCTTATTACAAAAGTCTTCATAGCAAAGAGAATTCCCTATCTTAATTGCTATAAAGTGGGTCTACTTGCTAGCTAATCAGTTTCCAGGGGCCTTATTAAAATGACTGCATTCTGAGCCTTTTCATGGGAACATATAACTGAAATCAATCACAAGAATCACAAAGTTACAAATTTTCATTAAAATTAATGAATACACAGTCTCATTTGAAGTGCAGTAAGGTAATTATCTGGTTCTTCAGGGATGGTGATTTCTTCTACCAAGAACACCTGCCTTTGGTAGACAAGACAGTGTCTTGAGAAAAGAAGATTTTGAGCCAGACCCAGGTTTATGCCAGGCTCTTCCATTATCTATCCACAAACCCTTGGGAATGTCATAAACTCTGAGTCTCATTTAAGAAATGTGATTGCTACATACAGCACAGGACTATTCTGAGGAATAAACTTATAAGGGACACTAAATATCTTTGCCAACTTCAAATGAAAGATACTATGATTGTGGACAGAATGATAATGCTGATCACAATCATAGAAGTGGCTAAAATATATTGGGTGCTTATAATGCCTTGGGCAAGGTGCTAAAATGTCTACATACTTTTTCCCAAGAACACTGTGATGTAGGTAAAAAGGCCCCACATTTCACATGATAAAACAGAAGGACAGTGAATTTAAATAATTTACTTTATATCACAGCAGATGAATGTGTTAGAATACAGATTCAAGGAGTTAACTGTAGAATGGGTATTCATAAATTCTTTCTTTTTAGAGAAAAACATTTTATTATTAAAATAAAAACTTTTGTATAAAAGCACTACAGGTCAAAAGCTCTATTTACATGTATTGAATCAAAGTCCATTTAGGCATCAAACACTGAACAGGCCCAGTAGCAAGCCACACATGCAAAGTAAAATGGATACATAAACACTTATGATTTTACCTCTGCCAAACGATTTGATTAATGAAAAAGTAAAAGGGGATGGGTGGGTAACATGAATACTGCCCACAAAGTAAACTGGCAGTGTTGACAAGTTACAAACTTGTGAAAGTCACCTATCTCCAAAAAGGCATTTCTCATTGTTATAAAAAGCACTAAGATGAACCCTGTGCCTAGCTTACCATTTCTTCAAGAAAGCAAAAAGAGCAAAGCACTGTAGATTAGTATTAGTATCAATTTTCTACATAAAATAGTCTAAGAGTTAACTTGAAATACCTCCCATAGAAGCTGAAATAAATCTTTTAAGAAGTACAATTATACTCAAGTTTTATACCAAGAACTTCGAATTAGTTGACTACTGCAGTATAGACATCCTTATTTCCCAGGATGTGTTTCCTACAATGAATTTATGTGTAATATTGCTCACATATCTTTGGATCATGATTGTGTAAGCCAAATGCACAATTTAACCTCATGGTGGAAGAAATTAGCAACTAAGTCCCAAGAGTGGCCACTTGTATAATAAGGACAGTACGTGGAAAGCTGCCATGAGAAGTGCCTGCATCACACACTTCAGTTTGTAACCATCACCAACTTTTTCCAAATGATTTTTAAACTTTGTGCTTTGATCCCTTTTAAAAATGTCAACAAATACGAACACTGAATCACAAGAGTTGTTTTCTTGTAACAATTTGGAGGACTGTTCTCTGGAATTCAAAAGATCTGGTTAGTGTGTGCTACTGTGCTTCTAATTGCTTGGTTTTATAAGAGGAGTTCTGGGCGATTTCTACACCAGTGAAATTAAACGCACTTTCATAAAATTGTCATTTGAAAAGAATTCAGGAATTAAGTAGTGGAGAGAACCACTGGAAATGGGACGGTAATATGGAGGAGAAGCAGAAAAGAAACTGCAAGAGGGTGAAGCACAACTAACAATATATCTTCATTGCATCCCAGAAAGCATGTCTAATGAGATTAACTTGATTTGAATTCCCTATAAGGCAGACCAATCATCAAAATTCTTAATTGGGGTTTCAATCAACTGACAAGTAGTGAATCTCCCAGATATTATGCTTACATTTCAAATTCCTGTTTCAGACTTTTCAAGAATGCGTGCACATTCCCAAAGCCATGGTATTTGGCTAAATATACAGGGACCCCAGTTGCACACGGTCCATCACACTGCCTACAAAAACTGCAGTTACAGATTCACAAGGAGGACAATGCCAGATCGGGCCCAGAAGGGTGTCCTTGACTTCTTCATCGTAACAGTTTCGAAGGGAGGGACCGCAACACTGGCCTTGAACGCCCTGACAATCTGAGTTTTGGCAGTTTGTTTTAGTATCAATAGTTTTCTGGTGACACTGATGACAAGTAGGTTCCAATGAACGGTCATATATCTTCTCTCGAGAGTTACTGCAGATGTTCTCCAACTCTTCCTGTGTAATTTCTTCCAGTGACCAAATTATATGTGGAAGGGTCATTGATCCTGGATGACGATTTCTGGGCAAGTCATCTTCATTCATATAGCTGTCCATGGTCTTCCTCTTTCTCACCAACATGTACTTATCTTCCTCTTCCTCTTCCTCCTCCTCCTAGTGGGAAGAGCACTAGGGGACCAGAGAACCCGTGACCTTGACCTGGTAAGGGGTCAAGCTCTAGGGTTCCTCCTAGAAGCAGCGCCTGGGAATGCATGCCTGTGGGTTGTCTTGGATTGTGAACTGGGGCCCAGAAAGGAACGTCTTCCAGGGAGTGAGCAAGGGAAACTTTGTAATTCTGATATGAGCTTTGTAAATATTGCTTTGTTCTGTTTTTTATTTAAAGCCCATTTCTCCAAAAATGTCATGCCATTTTCATCATATGAATCAGAACTGGCATCGGTCACTGAATTCTCTGAGTGAAGGAGGGCTGCTTTTTTGTTGGCTGCCCTTCTGGTATTTCGCTTTGGAAGGTCAGCGCCACCCGGAGAGTTCCGTATAGTCTGTACTGACTGTGGGTCCCGCAGCCTTCACCGCCTGGCTGCACCCTCATTCCTTCTTGTATCTCATTCTCTGAGAAACAGCAAAATGATTCATCGTCAGATTCGGCATGAAAAATACTGGCCAGTTCCTTATTGACCTTATTGACTTCTGCCCTTGGTTTGGATTTCTGTAAAATTCCACAATGTTCTAAAACGTCTTGCACCTCACTTTCTGAAAAGCTGCAGAAAGATTCATTATCAGAGTCCTAGTACTTTGCTGTTTTTGGCAACAAAAAACAGTTGCCAGTTCTTCACTTATATCTGACATGAATTTAGGTTTTGTGTTTGCAAAATTATCGGAAGCGAAGCTGTCACAACTGTCATCAAAGGATGACGACGATTTCATGGAAATCAACTTCATGTATCTGAATTTCTTGAAGTTTTTTATTCTGAGATTCTTTTGCTACACGCGGTAAACGACCATGCTGGCAGTGGGCGCCCAAACCGGGGCCCTGAGCGTGGAGAGTCCAGTAGCCACACACACCGCGGTCACACCCAGCTGGAACTCATAAACTCTGTGTGATCTCTCTCTCCATGCATATTTTCCAAAATTAATTTCAGTCTAAGATTCTCAGCAATAGGTTTTGATAGTGTCTCTTGAAGTAACTGTAACAAAAATCTGGGATGCTCCTGTTATTTGTAGTAATAACATGGATGTTACATTAGATAGATAGATAGATAGATGATAGGTAGAGAAAGATAAATAGATACCTACATATATATGTATATAGATGCAAAGATACATAGCTAAATAGATAGATGCACACATATACATATATCGCTAACTTGTTTTCCATATCTCAGCCAAAATCAACTATTTTTTTCTCTCCTAAAGAATCCCAGCCCTCTTTCTCTTTCTCTGAATTCCACACCATGCTCCTGGGTAAGGGTTCATAAAAGGGGAGGGAAACAATATTCTAAGTCTTGTTGCAAGAGGATACTTAGAACATTGGCTGAAGTAAATGAAAGCTAGAGTGGCTAGAATATAGGGGTGTTGGAGGGAGAGCAAAGCAACATTGCTTCAGGAAATCTAGGTCAGATCATGCTGGCACTGCAGACTATTGTACAGAATTTGACATTATTTTAGGAATGTCAGCAAGTCAGTGAAACTTTTTGAAGCTGTGGGGACATTCAATAGGGTTTGTATTTCAAAAGTTCATTGGAGATCAATTAGAATGCTATTCTAACAGTCTTTAACTAGAAATCATGTTAGTGTGCTAGACAGTGTCAGTGGAGACAGAAGAGAAACATGAATCAGGGCAATATGCAGGAAATAAAATAGATATAAAATTTGGGAAGTAAAGAAAGATGAAGGGGTCAAGCATAAATATTAGTATTTTATTTCAAGGTTTGTGGAATAGTTGTGCCATTCACCAAAATAAAGCACAAAGATCAAGAAACAAACATTGGGACAAGATATTGAGAATTTGGTATTAGACATATAGAATTAGTGGTGCCTTTAAAGCATCCAATTTGAACTCAGTACTGGGTATCTAACTATAAGGCTCTATAGCAGAGAGGAGATGTGTAAGATGGAGAAATAAATTTGAGACTCAAAAATAATTGAAGTTGTGGGCTTTACCAAAAGGGTCTGGAAGAAATAAAAGTTGAAAAGAAGAGGCTGAAATGTTATTCAGAAAAGGTAGAAAAAAAAATAAAGGAAGTATGGTGTCACAAAAGAAAAAGGATTAAATAATGTACACCATTTTCAAATTCCAGAGGAAATCCAACTACAGAATGAAAAAAATGTCCATTGCATTTATAACAAAAATGATAGGTAACTTTCAAAGAACTGACTTCAGGGGTGAGAGAAAAGCTGGATTGGAAAGGGTAAAGGTTTATATGAAATTGGGAACAGTAGAAAGTTCTTCAAAAATTTTGGCTAATGCTGTGAGATATGTTTCTCACACACATGTATATACATATAAGTATACCTACACACACACACTTGTTTCACAATATGAAAAGAAAAGGACTTTCAGCATCAAAAGCAACACATTTCTCATTTTCAATTTGGTTTAGGAAAACGAGCATGAAACAAGAGTTCCTAATTTACTCTGAAATTATTCTCCTTTAATTTCTATAGGAATCTCAAGAAATAAATGTATTATTCATTACTTTATTAAAATATGAATACAGAAAATGTAAAGAAGCAATTTACTTAGAAAAAGATAATAGATTCCATTGAAAAGATGGTATGAGTGGTGAACATCTATGGAAACTAGATTTAGACTTGGAATGATGAGTCATATGTAGACTTACAAAGATAACTGAGTTCTGAGGAACATGGGAGGGCCATCTTCTGTTAAAGATGACATGATGATCACAAGAAAAATTGAACAAATTGTCCAGATTCACCAAGTGAGTTTAAAGCTGTGGTAGAAGTCATTCTGTTTCTCATGTAGGCTGTGAAGTATCTTGGTTTTATTTGTGGTTATGATTCTGTCTTATTTTTAAACAAATACTTTTGGGCCACTCACTATTTGCCAGTAAACTTTTAGTTTACTCAACAATTTACTTACATTAACACATTCAATAATCAAAAAAAAAAAAAACATTTTAATAACATACCATTTTTACTTATTAGTTTACAAATGAGAAAATTGAGGCTTAAAAGAATATGGATCTTGCCTAAGTTCTCATACTCGATTTCCTTAGGCTTTAAGTGCTGGTCTTATCCTTTCACAAAATTTAAGCTCTTAATCGAAATGAACCAAGCTATAAGGTTTATGTTTCTGGTTTTTTTTTTGTTTTTTGTTTTTGTCATCAATCTTTAAGGGTTTTATTTTATTTATTTATTTATTTATTTTAATATACTTAGATTGCATAAATGTTACATAAAAAAATATAGTAGATTCCCATATGCCCCGCTCCCTACCCCTCCCACACTTTCCCACATTAACAACATCCTTCATTATTGTGGTACATTTGTTACAACTGATGTTTTCAGTAGTATAGCTTAGCTCTGCCTTCATGGAAATTTCTGATCAGTATGTTTAAAGTATGGTTCCTGTAGGAATGCAGATAATTATTGTTTTTTTAAATACTCGATATAATTTGTCTCTCTTGTCTTACTTGGAGAAAAACATGTAAGGAAATATTGCAGCTTTCAGATATCTCTAGGGTTTCAGTTTTAGACCCAAAGGACCTAATAAGCAATAAATCACCCAAACAAATTCAGAATGTGCTCAATGGAGCCAGAGCCATTGCTAAGCAGGTGAGTCAATGGAGTCTGCACTTGGAGCTGATCTGCCCGTTAGATGAAACACACTGCATTCAGAGATAGTACCTCTAGCATCCTGCATTGCTTGCTCTGTGCTTTAAGAGCACTTTCTACAGAAAGACGTGTATTTACACTTAAAATACTATTTTACTAACTCCCAGTCTGCCTTCTATCTTCTCTCCCATTCCTCCACCTTTCTCTCTTTCATTCCCTGTCTCTTTCTCTCTCTCTGTCTCTCTCCCTCTCTCTCTCTCTCACACACACACACACACACAATCCTTAAAGGCTCCCTGCTGAATTAAACAAAACATCACACACTTTACCCTCCTTCCTGCAGTAGTACCCAGAAAAGAGAGTTTATATTAAATAGCTCATTGAAGGGATATTTGGAGGTATATGACGTTTTCTATCTAAAACTATGCTCTGATGGTGGGTCGCCAAGAATGACTCTACACC